>CM022878.1:33151291-33177178 GCA_012654025.1 Pachypsylla venusta | reverse complement strand
GGGGGGTTTTTTTTTTTTTTTTTTTTTTTACGATTTTAAAGGTTCATTTTAAAAATAATAAACCAAAATGTGCGAAAATGCTTTTTAACGTGGTTTTAAGATTTTAGATATGGATTTAGCATGACTGAGTCCAAGATTTTGTTTTTAATATCCGTAGATAGGTGCTCGAGAAACATCTTAAACGGTGGAACACCGTCTTTCTTCTTAGACATAGTAGGACCACTACTGTTATGAGTACGACCTGGAAACCATAGCAGCACCAATTGTTTTCTGATAAATGGATACAGTGCTGTACCCAAGATTTATTTTCGGGGGGGGGGGCCGAAGAATTGACAGCCAACTCAGGACTAACACCTGAAAATGATGATCAGCATGTAAGGTGATGTTGTTATTATTTATTATTGTTGATGATGATATTGTTGTTGTTGTTGATGATGATGATGATGTTGTTGTTGACGATGTTGTTGTTGATGATGTTTATGTTATTGTTGTTCTTGATGATGTTGTTTTTGTGATGATGATGATGTTGGTGGTGGTGGCCCCTGGGTACGGCCATGAATGGATAGAAATACACATATTGTGCCACTCAAATACCCAGTGATAACTTTTGAAGCCATAAAAACGTGTTTTACATATATTTTCCCTATGGCATACATTTCAAATGATCACCCTGTATAAAGTTTATTTTTGAACCCCATGTAACATGCAACCTAGCTTTTTATTGCTTATAGTCTCAGTGGGACATTATTCATGACTTTGCATTGGGAAAATCTTGGCTATAATGCAACTGCAACGCCCCCCCCCCACCAATGCACATCATCTGCATAATTTTAACATTAGATATTTATTTTTAGAACTTGTTATTGGCATTTTATTTGTTACTCATCTCTGAGAGTCAAAAAATAGTTTGATGACTACCTAGAGAATTCCTTCGTTTATAGTATTAAAAACTCTGCCAATGTGACACATGGGTTTATAATTTTACTGGCTTAAAAAAATGACATACATACCAAATTTTAAGTCTATGGCTCTTACCATTTTCTTTTTAGGCAGGATTAATGGAAAACGCTAAAAGCGGTAAAAATTGCTAGCGGTATATTTGATGGCAACCAAAAGTTTCAAATTTTACTGAGACCCCAAATATGTCATACGCACCAAATTTAAATTGTCCAGCTCTTACCATTCCCCTTTTAGACAGGATAAATGGAACTCACTAAAAAACAGAAAACCGTTAACAGCGCCTTCAATTGCACCCAAAAGTTTCGGGGCACTATTCGATTTTTTTTATTCTAGTTTTAGACTCTACGTATCTTGTAACGTAAAATTTTAAATTTTGAGAGGGGCGGGGGTATTTTCATATTGAAAATAATAAACCAAAGTACGGTTATATTTAACAGATTTTCACCGCCGATTCTTGGAAACAGGCAACACAATTAGATAGTTTGTTCTTAGTAGCTGAAAACAATATAATGATGTGTTACAGGTCAAGGAAAGTCCGGAATATTAAAATCGCCTCCCCCTCCAGATGTACCCATTCCACGATTGTCTCCCCAACAATTGAATCAAGCTGCAATGGGAGCTATCAAACGAATCGCAGAAAGACTTAGTTTGCAAGAAAATTTAGTTCTTAACAGGATAGTTCTGAGTCCCGACACCCCTGCTGCCAGACATCAAGAATTCTTCCCCACCACAAATGCAACATTACAAACGGGAGAAAAAGCTCAAAAATCAATTGAAGCCAGTGTTGGACTTGTAAATGAGTAAGTAAATAATATACCACAAATGCAACATTACAAACGGGAGAAAAAGCTCAAAAATCAATTGAAGCCAGTGTTGGACTTGTAAATGAGTAAGTAAAGAATATACCACAAATGCAACTTTACAAACGGGAGGAAAAGCTCAAAAATCAATTGAAGCCAGTGTGGGACTTGTAAATAAGTAAGTAAAGAATATACCACAAATACAACTTTACAAACGGGAGAAAAAGCTCAAATATCAATTGAAGCCAGTGTTGGACTTGTAAATGAGTAAGTAAAGAATATACCACAAATGCAACTTTACAAACGGGAGAAAAAGCTCAAAAATCTATTGAAGCCAGTGTTGGACTTGTAAATGAGTAAGTAAAGAATATACTACAAATACAACTTTACAAACGGGAGAAAAAGCTCAAAAATCAATTGAAGCCAGTGTTGGACTTGTAAATGAGTAAGTAAAGAATATACCACAAATGCAACTTTACAAAGGGGAGAAATAGCTCAAAAATCAATTGAAGCCAGTGTTGGACTTGTAAATGAGTAAGTAAAGAATATACCACAAATACAACATTACAAACGGAAGAAAAAGCTCAAATATCAATTGAAGCCAGTGTTGGACTTGTAAATGAGTAAGTAAAGAATATAGCACAAATGCAACATTACAAATGGGAGAAAAAGCTCAAATATCAATTGAAGCCAGTGTTGGACTTGTAAATGAGTAAGTAAAGAATATACCACAAATACAACTTTACAAACGGGAGAAAAAGCTCAAATATCAATTGAAGCCAGTGTTAGACTTGTAAATGAGTAAGTAAAGAATATACCACAAATACAACTTTACAAACGGGAGAAAAAGCTCAAAAATCAATTGAAGCCAGTGTTGGACTTGTAAATGAGTAAGTAAAGAATATATGTGTTTGATAATAATAATGCAGCCTCCGCGGGGAGCAAACCAGCTTAATTAGGTGACGGTCCTAAGCCCGTATAACTACAGATGGTTTGGTGTTAGGAAGGACATCCAGCCTTTAAAAAAAACTCTGCTTCAAACCAATGATGAGAGATCATCAGCCAAAAGCTAGTTTTCACGCAGGTTCAATTGATACTGTGAGAGGCAAGCTAGGGTTACCGTGCCAGGAAAAAGATACAGCTAAAGGGAGTGGGTACCGGGCAAATGTTTGTGACATGGTAGAATTAAGGAAAGCGGTGTCAGCCCCAAAAAGAATTGGGAACGGCTGAAGTTAAAGATGTATTTGATAATAATAAACCTTTGAAAATCATGCCCACCCAAAATTTGATATTTTATGAGGTTATTATTTTTCTGTTTTGGATAAAAAGTTCCTTGTAAGATGAGTGATAGAAATGCCACTTCTCGATCCCCAATGTAGAATATTTTGAAGACCGTTGGATTTGGTCCGATAAATGTCGAATTGTGCTCAGACCGAACATTTTCGATCCGAGCACAATTCGACCAATACTGACTAAGCACTGAGAAAACACTGACGGGTGTTATTAAAATCACTGTGAGCGCACTGTCACTGATACTTTCACTGTGTACACAGTGAAAGTGTCTGTGACAGGATGCTCCCTAAAACGCAAAATATCAAATTTTGAAAGAGGAAGGAATTTCCTGGTTGATACCGAAATTATATTATTGAAAGGAAGGAGCCAAACTATTTCCCCTTCTTATTGAGATATGTACCCTGTTAATGAAATAATTTGATCTGTCTGTGATCTTGAAATTTAAAACAATTATTCGCACGGTTGGTATTGTTGCTAATTTTTATTTCAGCACACACATCTTAGAGAAGCACAGTGGCGCACATAAGGGGGGGGGGTCCGAGGTTGTACCCCCCTCTCCTCATGTTTTAACGGGACCAGACGGGCAATTTTAGGGATAGATATGACTGTATCGAAAAAAAAACCACTTTTGACATGCACAAACACACCCTCAAAATTCCGGAGATTTCATCAAACTTCCTCAAAATTTCACCTCGAAAATTAGATAAAATGGGTANCTGGGTGTGCCACTGAAAGGGCTTAATTATAAACACAAACCAATTAGTTTAATAGTATGAACTTGGTGCCGGCCATATCCGGTGTTCCGGAGTTTTAATAATAGATACATCTACACCTAACATGAATTCAGCAAATCGCTTCCTTTAGGAAAATTATATTTATATACTGAGTGCCTTTGATCTTTTTTCTACAAAAGCTTACCATTGATTCAGGAGATCAAAATAAGAATTTCAAACTTTCAAAGCATATAACTGTAAATGCTTCCTAACAGAGATATGATACAGCCATGAGGCCATCCCTGAGATATTTTTGGTTAAAGACGAGGTTTTTGAGAGTCTTTGTTTACATGATCTTTTAAGTTCATTCTGCTCAAAGGTCAGTTATTTTTTCATTCGATATTTTGGTTGCACATGTGTTTCCCAACACCAAGCGTAAATATTAGGCAACCCAAGCGAAACCTTCACAAATACCATATTGACATTTTTAATGTCTGTGTAATACCGAACAGTTTTTTTTTTTTAAGAAAAAGACTATCTTATCTAAGGCCCCACATTTCACACCGTGCTATGTCCATGCTTGGTTAGAAAATACAAAATGATTTTTATGTTACTAAAAATATCGCAGAGATAAATCTTAGGCTAAGTTGAGATGATCGCGCGGTACCGTGCGGGAGAAGCATTCACATGACAACGTATGTACGCGCGGCAGTCTGGCATTAAAATATCTTCCTGTCTACTTTATTTCACCTCAAACCGCGCGGATCAACTGAACAAGTCGATACAATTTTGTAGAACTAGTACAGCGCGGTATAAGATCTGGCGTGCGGAACAAAGCGCACCGCGCGGTCATGTAGATAATATGCACTATTTAGATAGATCTTGTGCCGGGCGGCACCGCCCGATCATCTATCTTCTTGGCTACTTAATTTTAGTTGTTTGTATGGAAGCATTTGCGGGCATGTGGCCATAATACTATCAAAAACACGCATCAAGAGAAAAATGATTTGTACTTCCAGAGTATTTTTGAACGGGAAACATTACTCAAATCATTTACATTATAAAATATTATCCGATGTAGATTGTGCTGCGCCACTCGCACCCATAAATCACATAGAGGAAATTGTAAACTAGCATTGTTAGAGCATCCATTAAACTTTATCTTCTTGAGTGATCTTGTATCCGTGCAAACATGTGAGTACTAATTACACCTAACTTCTCTCATGGATAATATTCAACTTCTTGTTCTTTTCAGTTTCAATCTTACGCCAGAGCAAGGAACATTTGCTCTTCCAAAGTTCAGCATCCTCAATACTGTCCTAGCAGATACGTGTCCAAAGATAACCACCTGTGTTCCATTCAAATACAGAACGCCAGATGGTTCTTGCAACAATTTAGAAAATATGTCATGGGGAAAAGCTGGAACTGCTTATCAGAGAATTTTACCACCCAAATATGAGGATGGTGTAAATGTGGCGCGTTTTCGATCTGTCACAGGATCACCTTTACCAAGTGCACGATCTATAAGCACAGGATTTGCACAAGATTTTGATATTCCATCTGAAAATTACACGCTTTTTGTGATGCAATGGGGACAGTTTCTTGATCATGATCTTACACATACTCCTATCAGTAGAGGACAAGGTGGAGCGGGCATCAGTTGCTGTAGAAATGGACAAATATTGGAGCCGGAAAATTTACATCCGGACTGTTTTCCAATCAATCTTCCTAAAGATGATCATATTTTTGCTAGATTTGGAGACACCTGCATGGAATTTGTAAGATCTCTTCCGGCGCCTAGACCAGAATGTAATTTCGGCCCGAGAGAACAGTTGAATCAAATAACAGGTTACTTGGATGGCTCAAATGTTTATGGGTCTTCTCAAGATTCACAAGATTTTCTCAGACTTTTTAGAGGTGGATGGCTTCGAGCACAAAATGTGCGAGGAAAAATGTTCCTTCCCGCTAATGCAGGAGAATGTTCAGACGCGGCTTCTAGAGCTTCTTGTTTTAGTGCGGGTGATGGTCGTGTCAATGAACAAATAGAATTGGCAGCAATTCATATGTTATGGCTAAGAGAACACAATCGAATTGCTACAATTCTTGCACAAATTAATCCGGACTGGAGTGATGAAGCCCTGTTCCAAGAGACTAGAAGAATTGTGATTGCCGAAATTCAGCATATCACGTACAACGAGTTCCTGCCCATTATTCTAGGTAAGATTGGGCCCTAAACGCAAAATATGAAAAGATCAGTATTTGGAGTCTCAACATATGCTATCCTCCCTCCAAGACTAATGAACTCTTTCAGGAATTAATAATGGACGTAGAGTCAGTGGTCGAAGGTTTTTTGAATTCACGAATTCTCGAACCCGCTGTTCAATTTTAAGGAATGGACATCAATAATGCATATGAGAATCGCTGCTTTTTTCTTTCTCTTCCTATAGGAGATAAAGTATTCAAATCGTGCAGAAAATTTGGACATTTTTTGGCCTAAAAAATCGTCTGACGGGAACTCGAAACCCAAAATCAGGATCAAATATGTCATTTCCTAATGCATTTGGGCCATATTTCCACAATCTTTAAAAATAATACTGTCAATAAATAGCAATGTCCACAGCTGAACGCTGCAAAATCTTTTTAATAAAATAAAGGTGAACGGCACTTCAAACCATAGAAGAACAACATTATCCGGTTTTCCGTACCATTTATTTTATCACCTAGCCATTGTTTTTCGTCGATTTCACATTGCATAAAGATTGCTTTAGAAACAGGGTTAGAAAGCTTTTCAGCGTATTTTTTTTTTTTTTTAAGGTCGGAGTTATGTTGAAAAATTCGAACTGACAACAAGGGAATCTGGTTATACTCGCTTCTATGATCGTGACCTCAATGCAGGAATAACTAATGTGTTTGCTGCAGCAGCCTACAGATTCGGACATTCCCTTATTCAAGGAAACTTTCAGTAAGTATTTTGATGGGGTCGATTTTGCACTATTTTTTTTTTTTTTTTTTTTTTTTTTTTTTTTTTTTTTTTTTTTTTTTTTTTTTTTTNTTTTTTTTTTTTTTTTTTTTTTTAATTTCAGTGCTTACGGTAAATTCGGTAACATTCGTGAAAACATGGTGATGAGTAAACAACATTTCAAGCCGTTCACACTTTACAAGCAGACAGCATTTGATGATTTCATGCGAGGACTCAGTTCACAGCCTTCACAAAATGCTGATCGATTCTTCACTCGTGAAGTAAGTTTTAATTTTATCTCCCCTTTCCCAAATTGGTGCAATTACATCATTCACTATTGACATCATCTGGATGTATGAGGCTGTAAATCTCCAAATAAGATTTATCATTCATCTATTTTTTGAGTTAATGGAAACTCGTTCAGCATAATTACGTCAGTAGACGTCTCCGTGGCAGAGTGATGTGCATCACACTCGGCTTGCACCAAGGAGGTTCCAGGTTCGATTCCTGAACCGGTCGAAAATTTGATAAAGGTTTTTTTCAATTTTTCTACTTGATGGTTAACTCAGCCTCCTGAGTAGATACAATTGAGTAGCTATAGTAATAGCAACAAGTGCTAACATTTTAAGGAAATTGTTAAAGTGTATAGCTTAGGCCTAGTGATATTGGGGTGATTGTTGAGAAGAACTCGTCATGCTAATAATGCTGTAATGCCCACAAAAATTTTGACATAATAAGAAAAAGAAATATACATTTACGTTTTTTTTTTAAAATAATTACGTCAGTAATACAGAAAAACGAGTTTCTAGACAGAAATTCTTCAAGTTGATTTCTGTGTAATTTTACACCAGTAGCTCAAGTGAATTCGGCCGTTGAAGACTTCTGTCCCCAAGTAACTTCCTTCAATTATGATTTATTGTTAGTCAAGCCGTGTGGATTTTACAGGTTTCACAGGTTTGGGTCCCCTAAGGACAACCCAAGGACGAAAATAGAAAGAAAGATAGAAATGGAGCTGCGTATTTGCTCAGACATCACGTGTACAAAATCCAAATTCCATCAAAAGCCAGAGGTATCCAGTTTAAAAATATGCTATGTGCTTCTTGTTTTGAGTTCGTATCAGACGCCTTTTAGGACGATAATGTCAACTATTTCAACTCATCTACAAATTTTATACTGAAGAATAGAAGGCGGAGGGTTTTGTTTTCTTCAAAATCTAAATTTCATTAAAAAAAAATGAGGGGGGTGTGATTTTTTTTTTTTTTTTTCGTGACGATTCCAAATGTTCATTATTGTAAATGTCCCCTGTGCATAGGGGTACTTAAAAAGAATACTTCCAAGGCACCCAAGTCCATGCCAGTCGTAAGAGGCGACTAAGGGCAGGTTCGGAAACGAATCTTTTCCATTTCCCTTGCAGAAAGCAAGGAAAATCTACTGCATTATCCGCGAGGATTCTCAAGCATCAACAACTCATGGCGAGTTATTGCAAACCAGCCCCATGGTTCTCAACTTATGATGATTATTGTAAATAATAATCCAAAATTGGCAAACACGTAGTAACATACACATTGCACACTGACGTCCAAAATCCTGAGAACCATAAGCCCAAAGACATACTTCTGAGTGTAATTAGTTTTGTTTCATTGCTTTAGATTACGGACCGACTCTTTCAAGGAGATGGGGCTTCTGGTTTTGATTTATTTGCGTTTAATATTCAAAGAGGCAGAGATCACGGTCTACCGGGATATAATGATTGGAGACAAGTTTGTGGATTACAAAAAGCTAGAAGATGGGAAGATCTGGAACAGTCAATGGAACCCCAAGTAAGTTAAAAAGACGAACGGGATAAATTTTGAATTCGAATCTTTTTCTTCTTTAACTTTACCCTCTCCCAATTTTATTTTGGGTTAGCGTTGCTATCCTTAATTCTACCATGCCACAGCATTTTGTTCGGTGCCTACTCTCTTTAGCTGTAACCCTTTCTGCGCACGGTAACCTTAGCTTGCTTCTCACAGTATCAATTGAAACTGGGTAGAAACTCGCTTTTTGCTGATGATCTCTCATCATTGGTTTTGAAGCAGAGTTTATTTAAAGGCTGAATGCCCTTCCTAACGCCAAATCTTCTGTATTTACACGAGCTTAGAACCGTCACCTAATGAAGCTGGTTGGTCCTCTTGGTTGCTACATTTAAATTTTGAATTCAAATAAGCAACAGAAATAAAAGTTATGCCATGGAATCTTCAAAAAATTAGCAATTTAGGTATAACTTGACCTAATTATGGATCATAATATTCCAGTGTTGTAAAACGGTTCAAGATTTTTTAAAAAAAGTAATTTATTTTAATATGGACCTATATTTTTGAAAAAGGTTAAAATAGTGCTAGGTACTTATTGAAATCAAATGAAACTTCTGAAAATGTTGAAGAAAGATCACAACTTTCAATCAAACTCAAATTTTAAGTGTTGATTTTTGGATGTTTCCAATGTCAATTTCTTAAAATAATAAAACCAAATCTCGAGTTACAGTCATTGGTCCGAGTGTGTGTGTATCTGTGTAAGTCTGTCCGTAAACAAGATATGTTAAGAACGGTAAGTGCTAGAGACTTGAAATTTTATATGTACGTCAAGTTTATGTCCGGAATGAAACACGAAACTTTTGGTTGAAATCGAAGTTATTGTTGGCGGCTTTTTAGCGATTTTCACGAGTCTGGCATGAAAAGAAAACGGTAAGAGTTAGAGACTGTTTTTTACTACGTCAATTTTATGTATACCTAGTACCTACACGACTCGATTCTTTTTCTACATATAGAAAGTCGTGTGATGTTCACACCAGGTTTTTAATAATTTCATATTTTGTACGTAGGGGTATGGTGTGTCTAGTAGGTAATATCTTTCAGGTTTGTTGAAGGTTAGTAGTTTTATATGGTTTCACTTGACATAGTATCGCAATATAAAGAATTTCTCACAGGTTTATTTGTTTTCCCCCATTTTGGTTTATTATTTTCAATAATGAACCTTTGGAATCGTCACGAAAAACAAATAATTCAGTCCTGGTTTTTGACGAATTTAATTATTATCTACTATGTTCTTGAAATGTTCCGAAATAGACAGGCTTGCTTAGAACATTACACCTTCTTTCTTTTTCAGAGTATAGCCCGTTTGGCACGGCTCTACCAAAGTGTTGACGATGTGGACTTATATACAGCTGCACTGGCAGAATTTCCTATTCCAGATGCAATGGTCGGACCAACGCTCGTTTGTCTATTGGGTGATCAATTTTCAAGATTAAAACGAGGTGATCGATTCTTCTACGAGGAAGGAGGACAACCATCATCTTTCTCGCAAGATCAGCTGAGGGAAATCCGTAAATCGAGTTTGTCCAGAATCATTTGCGATAATGCTGACAGTATTCAACTCATGCAACCATTGGCTTTCCTCAAACCTTCCATAGTGTAAGTATGTCCATCCGACTCTGATACGTCTTCCTGCCAGAGTGTACATCATAATTGACTTGCACCAAGGAAGTACCGGGTTCGAATCATGGTCGAGTTGAAAATTTGAAATTTTCTTCTTCCAATTTATTACTTGGTCTGGTTACGTTTAGGGGTTAGGAAGGCTGCTGAGTACAATTGATTAGCTGTGGTAATAGCGACAAGTAGTAGCATTATGAGGTACATAATTGTTAAGTATTACTTTGGACTGTTTTTTTTTTTTAAAGAAACTTGTAATATTATTTGATATTACACGTTAATATTCTAGATGTCATCTGACTTCAAATTTTCATTTTGTTCAAAACCATGCGAAGATGTTGTTTTTGTGAGGCAGATAACATATACAGTGCATGCACTTTTATTTTACAAAACGCAGTGTGGGTTAAATATACTGTCCATCCCACTCGCCTCACACCAGAAACGTGCCAGATTCAACTTTTGTGTTCGGCATAATGTGCACTGGACACAACAAAATTATATTTGTGTCAATTGAACTGTGTGTTAAATTTACTTCAGGAATTAGGCACAAGAAAGGTATTAGCTTCCTCCAATGAGTAAGGGGGTTCTAAATGCTTCCTAATCCGAACTTATAAATTTCGAGACATTTTAATGAAAACGACAGAACGGTATTCTAGACATGATGTCCTCTATACCAGAATGAAGCTGGATTGCTCCACACCGAGGTAAACAAGCCAGCTTCATATGGTGACAGTCCTAAACTCGTGTAAATACAGAAGGTTTGATGTTAGGAAAAAAATTCAGGGTTTGGTGTTGGGAAAAAAATCCAGCCTTTAAAAAACTCTGCTTAAAACCAATGATGAGAGATCATCTACCACAGTTAACACACAGTTCATAAAAAGTGAGTTTCTATGTAGTTTCTATTGATACTGTGAGAAGCAAGGGTTACTGTGCCAGGAAAAGGTTACAGCTAAAGAGAGTGGCATCGAAAAAAAAGGCTGTGGCATGGTGGGGAAAGCAGCGTCTACCCCAAATAGAATCATTGGGAAAGAAGATAGTAAACTTTAACCTTCAATATAGTTTCACTTGACATAGTAGGTATCCCACTTTAACCAAATTATTATTTCTTCTTTTTTAGAAATCAAAAAGTAGCTTGTGAAGAAAGTGAAGGTATTCCCAACGTTGATTTGAGGGCATGGTCTCGGGAACGTCCAGCAGTAAACTAAGGAACATGATCTGGGATGCTTCATTCAAATGTCAACAGATAGGATTGTGAATATGAGAAATTGATATAACCTCTGCCATGAATAGCCACACGATGTTCATTTTCTGTTCGGGAATACCATCCTTTGAAACAACCCAAATAAGATTGCAACCTTTAAGTAGGCATATTTGTAAACAATTTAAAAAATAGAAAAATATGTTTTATTTGATTAAAGTTTTATTTGTTTGCAAAGATGTATTTATCTTTCTAAATTTATAAATAAAACTTTAGACATGTGAATGTAGTTATTGTAATGCGCTGATTTTTATATATATATATACAATTGGCTTTTTTGGCTCTTTAACATCTATTGGTCATCCGAGACGAGGGTTTTACTCTCCATTCGCTTCAACTTTTAAAAAAAATCACATTGATCATACCCAGCCTGGGTTGGTTCGGAAAAATAGCCATCATTGCAGGGGAGCAAAATTATGTGGAAACCACTTGGTAAAATTATGTGGAAACCACTGTGATGTTACTCAACTTCAGTGATTTAAAGGGAACTGGTGTATTCAACGTGGCATAGACGCTGGCTTCATCTATATTTACTTGTAAAACGCAAAGCCCAGTTGGTATACTGACTGACTGACTGATAATCAACATAGCTCCACGATGGCTAAACGTAGACTTGAAACTTGGCACACTGATCCCTTTTAGTATGTAGGTGCGTAATAAGAAAGGAAAAAATTTATAGTTCCAGTGGGAGCAAATTACCGCCAAAAATGTCTCTTTTTAGCGGTTTTTTTTGCAATTTTTTTCTGAGCAAACTAAAAGAGATAACGAAAAATTACCAAGAATAGACCCCCCCAAAATAGCATATAAGGACNGTGTTCCGCAGTGCAAAAAGTAATATCTTTGTATAATAGTAAAATATTGAATTTTCTAAATAGGAGCCTAAATCTGGGGTCAGTTCCACAAAAATATAAAATTGAGAAGATTTAATTTCGCGATCTCGAAATTGTTGTTGAATTTTGTAACCGTAGCGAAGCACGGGAAAACAGCTAGGTAGTAGTCTATATTTTAGTTTCAATAAATCTGTAGACTTGTTCATAAACTTCACCAATGCCAACGTTCATTACAGTTTTCATTTCAATAAGCGTGTTTATTTATTGAACTTATTCATCTCGATTTTTCCACTTTATTTCTCATTTCTCTTTGCTTGTTCTCAAGACAAAGAGGAACAAGACTCTCACCACAATTTAATTCAATTTTTAAAAAAAACTGATGTAAAATAAGTTAAATCTTGGAGAAGATAAAAAATTTCTGATCCTCTTGAATTGGAATTGACCTTGAATATGTTTAAATATTTTGAGTCAATTTCCCCTCTATTTTCCTTAAAAGTTGATTTTTTCCAATTTTTGGAATAAGTTAAATATTTTTTTTTATTTATTATGAAGTTGAATATTTATTTTTCATAAATCGAGATTTGTATTTTAAATTAAATGTTTTTGTACATTACTATTCGAATATTTTTTTATTTAATCATACAATATCGTGTCTTTTTATTTCACTTTTTGTTTAATTATTTTCAATAATGTACCTTTGGAATCAATTGAGAAAAAAATACCCCTTTTACCAAAATTTGATATTTTACGTATACGAAATATCAAATAAAAAATGTCCGTTCGGCGGCCGCGGCCGTTCCCCTAAAAGTGCAAAGCCTCCGTAAGTGGAACAAAATGGCTGCCATTTGAAATGTTCAAAGTCGATTTTTTCGAGAATCTTACAAAGAAATAGAAAGATAAGAAGTTTTGTTTTTCGCAATGAATAAAATAAATTTGGAGCTCTAAGAACTTGTACTTCTACTTTAATTTCACCCTTTCCCAATTCTATATCGGGTTGGCGTTGTTTTCCTTAATTCTACCATACCCCAACATTTTGTTCGGTGCCTACTCTCTTTAGCTGTAACCTTTTCCTAGCTCGGTAATCCTAGCATGCTTCTCACAGTATCAATTGAAACTGCGTAGAATCTCGCTTATGATCTCTCATCATTGGTTTGAAGCAGTTTTTTTTAAAAAAATACTAGATGCCCTTCCTAACACCAATCTTCTGTATTTACACGGGCTTAAACCGTCACCTCATGAAAATGGTGTGCTCCCCTCGGTGGCTACATTCTATGAAGCTGTACATAGGAATTGGAAATGTAACAATAAATAACGTGGGCGGTATCCATTGAGTCAAGAATTGGAATTCGAACTTTGTGGGGGATCAACGGAGAGGAAAATATCAAAAATAGATTGTTTAAAGTACAAAGGAAGGGAGGATGAATGTCACTAAGGTTTGCTCGTGTCAGCAGATCATCATTAAAAAAAAATGCTAAAAGATGAGAATAAGCCTCTTTAGCTCAGTGGTTACAGCGTCTCCGTGGTAATCCAGAGGATGTAGGTTCGAAACCCAACCGGTGTATGTTATTTTATCCTCTATATAAGATTTTGAGAACATGGTATGCTGATAGAACTTGGGCTTACTACTGGTAGAACAAGGCCCTTTTAACAACATAAGGGTGTCGTATTTAGTAACAACATAATGGTGTCGCATTTATTTTATTTGTCGCATGGCATTTTACTGTATATCGAAGGGAGTAAAAAACAATAAAATATGAAATGAAAATGATGTATAGTGGACCTGAAGATTAAGAAGCGATTCTTTATTGTAAACAAACAGAATAAGCAACAAACAGAACAAGCCAGATTGTCTCAGAACATACCGAGTNCCCCCCCCCCCCGGATAGGGTTTGGTTTTCCGTCCTTACTTATTTTGCTTACTTCTTACTGTATTAAGTTAAGTTCAAATGAAGAATCACCTAATAATAGTTTGGTCACCCAAAGTACACCACGCGGAGTGCGAACTGACATTTCATTGATCCAGCGTCAACGGCACTTTGAATACACCAATTCGCGTTAGATCACTGGAGTTAAACAATGTCCAGAGAGGTTTTACTTGATGGGTGACCACGTAGGTGCGCGCTTCGTGATACGAGCTATTTCCGGTCCAAACCAGGCTGGGTGAGGTCAGCGAATGAACGGTAGACGGGGATTTCTCTGAAATTATTAAAAGATGTTGAGTCAAAAGGAAAAAAAATACAAAAATCCATTTCCTTAACAAGAGCCGCACATTCAAATGAAGAATATATAAATAACAACAACAATGAGAAGAAGAAAGAGTAAAATAAAAAATAAATTGAAAAATCCAAAACAAACTTCTAATGGCCTTTTCTACGGCTTCCCCAACAATATAAATTAGAATCATTCTGAGTTGGGACATTCAGTTAGACAACCAACATCCACAAGTTCGGAGCTCCTCCTGTACAGACATCCAGAACATCACAGAAAAGGTAAGTTATTTTTAGAACCTCAAGTCAGAGCCAGCATAACGAGGCACGAACCTAAGTGGTCACCCACTAAGCAAAACCTCACAGGACGTTGCTTAACTTTAGTGATCTAACGAGAAATAATGTATGGACTCTTGCTTTTTTTCCGTGCAATGATTGGTCTTCATTGCTTAAAGCCATAAACCATTGTCACTGGACGACCGTGCTGACTTAGTACTTAATGCAGGTATATCACATACTCAGTCAGCATGTCTGGGACAGTAGTGTGAGACAAAAAAAACTTTTAGAATAAATTGGTGCTGTCAACATATTGCTGATTGCTCTGACACAGCATACTTACCTGATACCTGAGTCTTGTAGGATATTCGATGATATTGTCTCTAATTGTTTGGTGTTGAGGTTAAATTCTCTCATAAATGTACTGATTGTGCCTCTCGCACCAAACCAGAGTCCTATCACCTCATAACTTCTGTTAGGATATTTCCTCTCATATTTTTCTTTCAGATATTGTATGCTTGCTTTAAAGATGTTTTTTTTCTTTCTCTCTCTCTCTCTCTCTCTCTCTCTCTCTCTCTCTCTCTCTTTTCTTCTATGGCGTAATTTCTTCCAATCCATTTATGACTTGCTACCTTTCCATGAGGAAAAGTAAATCATACTTGAGATTGTGAGAAGTTACTTGAGGGTGATATTCCCACGGGCCGAGTCCACCTGGACTGATGGTGTAAAATAACACAGAAAACAACTGTTTGTTTGTGGTTGTCATGGTTCTGGGAGCCCAAGCAATTATCAGTTCCTGCACAAGATGTATGATGACAATTAAAAATTTAGCAGTAGACTTATCTACAACCTATCTAGGGCTGCTGTCTCATGCATCCGGCTACCATCCAACACGATGATGCCACTCTTGAATGAATGAACTAATTTTGCTTGATTGATGTTATTTGATTCAAATCTCATAGTCGGGTCAATTTGTTCTTAGAAAATGATATTTTAAGATTTATGAGATCGTGGCATGAAGTTGTTTTGCCATTTTTAATGCGGCCATTACGTAATAAATGGCATTTAAATGTAGCGGAATCATGTTGTTTTGGCATTTTTATAACGGTCATTACGTCTTAAATGGCATTCAAATGTGGTGGAATCATGTTGTTTTGGATTTTTATGACGGTGATTACGTCTTAAATGGCATTCAAATGTGTTGGAATCATGTTGTTTTGGCATCCTTATTATGGCCATTTCGTATTAAATGGCATTAAAATGTGGTAAAATCATGTTGTTTTGGCATTTTTATAACGGTCATTACGTAATAAATGACATTCAAATGTGGTGGAATCATGTTGTTTTGGCATTTTTATAACGGTCATTACGTAATAAATGGCATTCAAATGTGGTGGAATCATGTTGTTTTGTATCGTTACGGCCATTTCGTATTAAATGGCATTTAAATGTGGTGGAATCATGTTGTTTTGGATTTTTATGACGGTGATTACGTCTTAAATGGCATTCAAATGTGTTGGAATCATGTTGTTTTGGCATCCTTATTATGGCCATTTCGTATTAAATGGCATTAAAATGTGGTAAAATCATGTTGTTTTGGCATTTTTATAACGGTCATTACGTAATAAATGACATTCAAATGTGGTGGAATCATGTTGTTTTGGCATTTTTATAACGGTCATTACGTAATAAGTGGCATTCAAATATGGTGGAATCATGTTGTTTTGGCATCTTATTAGGGCCATTACGTAATAAATGGCATTCAAATGTAGTGGGATGATGTTGCTTTGGTATGTAAACTAAATTTGAATAAAATTAATAATCTTCATGAACATAAGTTGTTCTTATAATGATGTGTTTTTTATGATTTAAGATTCTTGTTTTGTATTTCAGAATGGGTCGACAGAGTCTGCTTGTAATGTTTGTCGTCATAGTTTGTCTTGGTCAATGTCTCGCTCAAGTGAACTTCTCACCAAATTGGGGAGGCGGCAAACGGTCAGACCCAACCGATGAATGTAGAAGCTCTATGGATTCTGTCAAATACATTTACAAGTTGATACAGGTAATATTAGTAATTCTGTACACCAAATCAGCTAATTCTAAGAATATAATTTAAGAGTTATCGGGGTACAAACAAAAGAAAAATCGTGTTGTTAAAACTAGACCTCACTTCATTCTGTCAATGATCTTAACTCATGAAGGTTTCTATTTTGTTCTCTTCGCCCGCTTGCTTCGGCGAACACATTTTTTAAATAATGAATCTTTGCAATCAAAAAAATACACCCCTGCCCTAAAGATTGAATCTCGAAACATTTCGTTTCAATTATATACAGAGAGATTATAATATCCGACCGCACCCCCAGTATCTTAAAATATATAAAAACGCAAACATGAACTCCCTTATTTTAAGGGGTATTAAATTTGACTTGAAAAAAATCGGTCCCTAGGTAACCGATAAAAAACCGTGACTGGAAAGATATATTCCGTGCTAGTTTTTTGGTTTATTATTTTCAATAATGAACCTTTGAAATTGTCACGAAAAAAAATACTTCCCCCCCCCCACTCAAATTTTTCAAGGTACGTAGAATGTAAATTTTAAATAAAAAAAATCCGTCCCTCCGCCGTGATTGACACTTTTGCAATTTAAATGAAAACCGCTAAAAAGCGGAAAAATGCGCCAAACGTACCTTTGGCGCACAATATATACACCAAATTTTATGAAAATCGGACAAACTTAAGTGGTGGGGGGGTATTCTTTTTTAACAAGTAAAATAATAAACCCATAAGTCACTTTATTTTAAAAAGGTCACATCAAGAGAATTATTTTAAACGAAAATGCAGTTCTCTTACAGTATTCCAAGTTGAAAATAGTTCTTTGCCGGGTTCAATTTACTTGTCAATAAAAAAAGGAAGATGTTGTATCTTTGTATCGCAAACATCATTTTAGTATTGCCCCTAACTTAATAAAAAGTAAGATTTATAGACCAAAATATTGTCAGGCTCTATCAATTTCAATTTGATTATTTAGAAATGTATATTTTTCACTGTTATTAAATTTATAAATTTCATAGGATTCATTTGTACTGATCCCTAGATTTGATTCTGAAATTATATAAAAATAAAAAAAAAAAACTCGGACACCCTGAGTAAATAATTCAAGATATAAATAATAGATTTGAATCGCAGTATTTTTTATATCCCTCTGTATATCCAATTCACTCGTGTTTTTGTTCCCAGAGTGAAGCACAAAAATTGTATGAATGTGAAAAGTTTAGTCAATAAGAATTTGACCTTTGAGATCAACATGAACCCACATGGAAGCCGAAGCCGTACAAAAAATAAATTTCTTTTTAATTGATTTTCAATAAATTGGATATGTCAGTTGTTGTTCTGTAAAACGTGGATTTATTTCTTGTTTTTCTCTCTCTTAGCATTTGATTGAAAAATTGTGCGTGAAGCTCTAGCAACATTTTCATTTCGAAGAAAACTCATTTAGCAAGTACACTTCATGAATATTGCATGTAGTAGAGTTATTTGTGGTTATGTCAAACGGCTTCTTCACAAAAAATAGGGTATCACAGCATTACTAAAAATCTTATTTACTAATATTCTCTTCATTCTTGTTCCAAACCAAACCTTTTTACTTTGGTAATGCCACCGCTGGTCGCTATTCACATTAATCGTCAACAGTCCTCACAAAGCTGAGTGCGCACCGAAATCATAAGCACTAGATCGAATATTTTCCGACCTCGCCGGGAATTTAACCCGGGTCCACCGCGTGTAATGCCAGTGTGAGACCCACTAGACCAGAAGAATTGCTCACTTCTTGTATATAATCTATACTTATAAGAGCTAAGCCCAGTTCACTGACTCATAATGAACATAACTCTGCGATGGCTTAACCTAGAAAATTAAAATTTAGAACATAAATTCCGTTTAAAATGTAGGTATGAAATAATAAAGGAAAAAATCGAAAGTTCAAGTGAAAGCAAATTATTGCTAAAAGCGACACTTTTTTGGTGTCACACATTTCAAACGGTATGAGATATCGAAAAAAATACATGGAATGAAAGAAAAAGACAGACTTAATAATTTAGGCCAAATGGAATTCTATAGCCACAAGAAAAGACGGATATGATGTTGCGGAAGAACAAAAATTACCATTACAAAGTTGAAGAGTAATGGTTATAGTTTCAGGCAAAAATAACGATTTTTTTTTTTTTTTTAAATACTGATATAAAAAACTAAATTTATTAAAAATAACACTTATATCTTAAACTTGAATTTATGTTCAGAAAAATTAAACATAAATTAATAAACAAAATATTTTAAGTTTCTACAATAACGATAACGGTGGGACATAGAGAGCCAATTAAGGGTTAATTCAGCATACAGAGCCAATTAAGGGTTCATTCAGAAGAACTAAAAACACAAACCAAAGACTACTGAGACGCAAAGCATCTTAGTAGCCTGCCAGCTAAAAGATAACAAATTGTAGTTCTAACTTAAAAAATGAAATTTGAAAAAAAGAGCATGGAATATTAAAGAAACACGTGTTTTTTTTCTCAAAAAATTTAACTGGAGTTGAAAAAATTGTGTGATCATAAAATTCATAATTCATGGATGGACTTGTATATGTTACAATGCAAACCTAGGACAAACTGATTCCATAGTGAATTTCTAGACGCAGACATATAAGGTTCCTTACTAAAAGGTTTTTTAGGCAGGGTCGGATTAACCTTCCACGGGGTCCATAGCACTTTCACAGAGCTGAGCCCCTCCACTCCCCGCAGACGCCGGCGCCGCGCCGTCTAAGTAGTATCTTTTTTGGAGCCAGTACAAAAATTGATTATCTTTTTGCCTTTTGGTATAGTACCTACAGCCTACAGCTGGTAGAGAAAAGTGAAATAAAATTTTGAGTATACCAACATCGATAAAACATGGTTAACGCTCATGCTAAAAAAAAAAACAATTTGCTTATGTTGCAATACTTGTTTCTTTATTAAGTTCCTAGGTAGTAGGTAACTACTTGTACTTTCCTAAATTAGATTTTACTGCATACTTTGAAGAGTTGGGAGCCTTGTCAAAATGATATGTTTTTTCAAATGTCAACCCAGAAATGTCGAAATTATCAAAGGGCAGGGCCCGTAGCACGTGCTACATGTGCTACTATTTTCAATCCGGCCCTGTTTTTAGGCGAAGCACCGCTGTAAAAACGTTTCGTAACCTCTGTGGTTTGGGACAGGGAATAGCACATCGTCATGTACCTTCCTCAGACTTTTCTAATTTTTCCCCTAACCAGAAAGGATGGAAAACATTTTTACGGTCATGCCTCTGTTGAAAAATATGCACGCTTAGGAAACTTCTATGTCTGCGTCAAGAAATTCACTATGGAATCAGTTTGTCCTGGGATAATCTAGCTCAAAGATGTACAACCTTCGTTCACCCGTGGGCCGCAAGGGAACAACCTAGGATCAACCTCGCGGGCCGCAGAGGTAAATTAAGGTAAAAATGCTATGTACGAGTAGGTGCCTATTATATGTAGCTAGGTGAGTAGGGATTTAAGTAAGGTTAGTGTGAACTTATATAAAACATGATAAAACTTACCACAACTTAGACTGCTAGGCATCTCTGGGATTCTACAGTAGATCAGGGCAATGCAGTAAAGTGGGGTATATATATATTTTTTTTCACTTTACCTGTTTCTTGTTGAACTTTTTATTAATATTAGCTTCGCGGTCCGCGGGTTGGACAACCCTGATCTAGCTTATCCTAAAAAAACAGTTTGGCTTGTAACATACAGAATTTCGGGTTGAAATATTCGGTTACCTTTACGTAATAATCACGAACCACACATAACAAAGATTATTCAGAATTACAAACTTAATTTGGTCAGCTTAAAATCTCAATTAAATAATTTTAACTTACCCCAAACAAGACAATCGATATACCTATTTCACAAAACAAATTTGAAAACAGATTCCATAAGACTATAAAACACCAACACAGGCGATCCAGTCAAATTATCTAAATGTTCGTACACTCGACTAAGAATTTTCTTGTAACGCGGAAATTTTCTGACTACAGAAGTTGTGTCTTTAATGTCTATCACTGACACAAGACTTCGAATAAACTCTGCCTCCACATACAATCCAACAACTTCAATTTTAACTTTAGGAGATAACTTTTGTAAGCTCAAAGATATAGTTGTCAAAATTTGATGCTCATACCTGAAAGATAACAATGGACTTATTAGAAGATTACTGGAGGAAAAATTGCAAAGTATGTATTACACATCTTTGTGGACTTCTGAGGAAAAATTGCAAAGTATGTATTACACATCTTTATAGACTTCTGAGGAAAAATTGCAAAGTATGTATTACACATCTTTAAGGACTTCTGAGGAAAAATTGCAAAGTATGTATTACACATCTTTATGAACTTCTGAGGAAAAAATGCGAAGTATGTATTACACATCTTTATGGACTTCTATCTAGTTCATTTCGAACATAATGTGAAACGAATTGTTTCCATTTTAATAAAAACTCTTCCAATTTGCATATGGGCTTAATTTTTTTACTGGCCAGACTTGGCCCTTCTCTCGATGACTTATGTCCTTTATGCGGAGCGCAGTCCACTATGACTTTCACTTAGAACCTAGAGATCAACTTACATTAAAACTGGTTAACGCTAAAGGTGGTATCACCCGATTTGTCATGATTCCAAAATTTTGTACATTTGTTGAATTTGTGTGTTTGGTATATGTTTGTGCCCCTATCACACTATATGATGAGACTTTCAGACAAAAATTATTTACTTTTAAATTTTGTCGTGTATTATACCCCATAGCAACTAGATATTTGATAGTGATATTTTTTAAAGGTGAGATTTATGAAATAGTTTTTAAAAACGATCAAAAGTGTTTCGCATGAATTTAAACCCTATCAGACAAATTTTGGTCACTTTTGTGTTTGATATCATTGCTATCAAATATATTTGCCAATCACAATATTTTAAATTAAAAAAAAAAAAATGGGATAATGAAAAATAGTGTGATACCACTTTTACTATTGTATAAAGGCAGTTGTGTGTTTTTTCTTGTTCACGCTAACTGGAAAAACTACCTTATCAATAGGTACCAAACTGATTGTAGGCTTAACGGAGAGGGACATGGATAGTTTTTATGTCGATTAATAATTGGCTAACATTTTTAGAGATATTCTTATCTTACTAATAGCTGTTTGCCCGTGCTTTGGAGACATATCCGTTCTCGTGCTAACAGTATTCTATGATCAAATTAAATGTTTCCATTTTTTCACGACTAATTCAATGCCATTAAAAAAATACCGAGTTGATCTGAAATCGATCTTGTAGAAGAAAGCAAAAACATAATATGATAAGTTCATCATGAATGCAACTTTTTTTTAAACTATGATAAGTTCATTATTAATGAAACTTTTTTTAAGCTATGATAAGTTCATCATTAATGCAACTTTTTTTAAAACTATGATAAGTTCATCATGAATGCAACTTTTTTTAATCTATGATAAGTTCATCATTAATGAAACTTTTTTTAAAACTATGATAAGTTCATTATGAATGAAACTTTTTTTAAAACTATGATAAGTTCATCATGAATGCAACTTTTCTTAAGCTATGATAAGTTCATCATTAATGCAACTTTTTTTAAACCATGATAAGTTCATTATTAATGAAACTTTTTTTAAGCTATGATAAGTTCATCATTAATGCAACTTTTTTTAAAACTATGATAAGTTCATTATGAATGAAACTTTATTAAAACTATGATAAGTTCATCATGAATGCAACTTTTTTTTAAGCTATGATAAGTTCATCATTAATGCAACTTTTTTTAAAACTATGATAAGTTCATCATTAATGGATCTTTTTTTAAAACTATGATGAATTCATCATGAATGCAACTTTTTTTAAGCTATGATAAGTTCATCATTAATGCAACTTTTTTTAAAACTATGATAAGTTCATCATTAATGGAACTTTTTTTAAAACTATGATAAATTCATCATGAATGCAACTTTTTTTAAGCTATGATAAGTTCATCATTAATGCAACTTTTTTTTTAAACGTTGGTGTAAATATTTTTTCTATACCTTCAAAAAAATGTTTACCTTCGCTTCACATTGGCGCTTAATTTCTCCTCAGTAAGTAACGTTATATTAACGTCTGGTGTACACAGGTCAACATTATTTGGACGTGCCTCACTGTTGGTTCGGTTACGACAAATTGCAGACGTGTCGTTGCGTAATAATCTCAATAAAGTATCGACTAAGTCCTGCAAATTCACTTTCCTCTCTTGGAATCTATCCTTCACAAAACTTCTCAGTCGAACAGTGGCTGGTTCGGTATCCTTCATAAGTACAATGAAGGAGATCTTCATTTCTTGACAGTAAGTTTGGATACCTTCGAAGTCCTGAAATAGAAAATTCAAAAATATTTAGATATATCTGTCTCGTTGGTTTGAAATATTCAAATTTGGTGCCCCCAAAAGCTTACATATCTAAAATTTCAAATGTTGTGTATATGACATTGGTTAAATGATGGGTCTAATAGAGAATCAGGAGTCCCTTGCCCCCCAAAGAAAAAAGAATAACTGAAAACCAAAAGGTGGTAATGTGTTTTCCTTGTAGTACCTTCTCACGAGTGTCTCATAAATTTCAAAAGTTCATCACAGCGTTACAGAGATTTTAATCTCCAATAGTTTATAGATCTCCTGTAAACTACTGGAGATTGTATAGATATCCTGAAATGTAGCCACTAAGGGGAGCAAGCCAGCCTCATTAGGTGACCGTCTGTAGTGTTAGTTCTTTAGCACTATCTAGGGTACACCACTTGGAGGATTACTATCATTTTACCCCCTGATTATGAAAAAAGCAAAAAATAGATTTTATGTGAAACTTGACACGGATTATAAATACCTCTTGTTGATCCATGACTGAACATTTGACACCAGCAGCCCACAAATCTTTCACAATATTAAGCTTTGTGTGCAACAGACTTTGACCCACTGAACAAATAAGAACATCAATATGACTCGTTGCTTCACACTGAACGCCAGCCACGAGTTTGTCAAGAGAAATACTGACTCCCGCAGCAGACTGAGAAGTAGATCCTTCTTTTGATACGTCAAACATAGTCCTATGAGAGTCAAATAGGAAAGCACAGAATAATTAGTACATTGCAAGAGTTTCACTGAGGATTGGTTTTGCACACAAAGTCCACCTGACCAAACACCAAACATCGCTTACCTTTCATTTCAAACAATTTATTTACCATTTGATTTATTATTTCTAAAAAAAAAAGACCACGAATATAAATATAACAATATTCCTCTCCTTTCGAAATATGATATTTTACCTGTCAAGGTTTATGGAAGCTGTTTTGTTTGCAAATGTCAGGATATTTGGGGCCCAGGGACCCCAAAAACTATACAGCAAATTTCCTTCATACCCTAAACATGTATACCAAAATTTTAAAGGAAAACGATAATAAGCGCCGCATCCGAAATTTTTCAGGAAAATCATGTTCACGCATAAAATTGGCCATTGAGATAAAAAAAAAAATCTGTCAATTTGAAAAATTCCTTGACTTTTGGCGTTTCTTCGGCGTTTTTTCCTAAATTCCCTGACTTTTCCCTGACATTTCCAGTCTCCTAAACTTCCCTGACAATTCCAGGATTTCCAGTCTGGTAGACACACTGTCAAGCGCATGCCGGACTACCCCAAAAGAGCGGTGCTAAATACTACCCCATTCAAAGTCTTCCTAAATGATCTTTTGCAAAACAGGAAACTTCAGGAGGAGTTCGTGTGGCTGCTTTCAGGGATGATATAGTCATATGGAGTTCAAGAAAACCGAATCATCCAAACCATTTATCAAGAGAGACATAAATAAAGCTGTTGGTGTCTTGAGTAAGTGCTTTATGGAAGTTAGTAAGTCATCGATTGAAAGAAAGCCCGAATCAAGGAAACAAAAAAAATCAACTCAAACAATTCAATAATAAATTTAGTCTGACAGTAAAATTGAACTTCGATAATGATTAATGAAAATTGAAGTAGTGTTCGCTGGACAAAGTTAATAACGACTCTTCAATCATAAATTTGAACTTACTTAAAAGAAGAGACCAAATTGTCGTAACGGCCACCTACAGCAAGCACATCTCGTTCACATCGGTTATGTTTGTTCTTCTGGTCCCACACAAGTTGAAAGATTGTTCCTGAGTATATGTTAATGTCGGTGAGAAGACCAGGTGTGATCACAAGGGGACACTGTAAAGAGAGTAAAACAACTGTGGTTTTTATTGAGGCCACTGCGAAAGGAATTTTGAATTTTAAGGTCGTAGCACACTATTTGTCAGAATTCCAAAATTTTGGTACAATTTATTTGATGTCTATTTGTTGAATTTGTGTGCGTTCGTAAATATTTGTGCCCCTATCACACTCTTTGATAAGACTTTAAGTATTTTAAATTTTGTTGTGTATTATACTATAGCAATCAGGTATTCATTTGTAATTTTAATATTTTCTATTTTACCAATACGATTGCTGATCGAAAGATAATTTTTCTTTTCTTCACTTGTGTATTTTTGGTTATTGACGACTTGGTTGTGCACAGATGCCAAAATTTTGTTGTGCATTATACCATAGCAACCAGATATTTATCTGCATGATTGTACGCTTATCGAAGAGGGACATAGATAGATTTTATGTCGAGACATTCTTATCTTACTATAATTATTTCGAGCAATGGAACGGCCATGTCTCTAAGGTACCTACCGAAGCGGGCAGAATCTGCTAGTGTGAAATAATTACAATACTGTCTATATAATCTATGTGTGAAAGGTGCTTGAGCATCTTCATCTAATGACGCGTTCTAAAGATTTTTATTTCCTATTATACAGAGTGTTCGAAAAGTCCCGGAACGGATTTTTTTACCCAAGGAGGTAAAAATTTCATTTAGGCGACACACAAAATGTTAACATCAACCAAAAATGAAATTGGGTATAAAAAGTGTAAAAAATGAAAAAAAAAAAAAAAAAAAAAAAAAAAAAAAAAAAAAAAAAAAAAAAAAAAAAAAAAAAAAAAAAAA
>CM022878.1:33108990-33142487 GCA_012654025.1 Pachypsylla venusta | reverse complement strand
TGTGCCTAACTGATGAGTTCAAACAAGAACGAAACACGTGTCTTAGGCTGCTTTGTGGATAGGTATTTATACATTGTTCTATCTGCGTTGACAAATCAAGGTAAATGTTAAAAATATATATTCATGGTTTAGATCAATTGTCACTAAATGGTTCCACTTAAATTCGTTGTTTAGAAATAATATCACGAAACATGAACTCCGTCGTCAAAAATTCGTCTAGTTTTGCACATGACGTCATATGAGCCGCTCATATCTAATCACCTGGTTCTAACATCTCACTTTAATTTTTTATATTTAAGTCTTTCAAGTCTTCTTTAACTTCGCCGTTTCCCAATTCTATTTGGGGTTGGCGTTGCTTTCCTTAATTCTACCATGCCACAACCTTTTGTTCAATGTCTACTCGTTTTAGCTGTATCCCTTTCCTGGCACGGCAACCCTAGTTTCCTTCTCACAGTATCCATAGAAAATGCGTAGAAACTTGCTTCTTGCTGATCATCTCTCATCATTGGTTTAAAACAGATTTTTTTAATGGCTGGATGCCCTTCCTAACACCAAACCTTCTGTATTTACACGGACTTAGGACCGTCACCTAATGAGGCTGGCCTTGCTCCCCTCGGTGGCTACATTTCAAGTCTTCTTTAAGTAAGCATTAACATAAAATGTGTGATACTCATGACGCACTTATCTACTTAGCCCTAAAGTATTGAGAAAACAGATCCGGAAAATATCCTTTTATTTTTTTCTTAAAAAAGATATAGAACCCTTTTAGGAACTCGTAAGTATAGCCTCTGTTCGAATTTAAGAGAGATTTTTTTAACTTTTAAATAAATTAAAACAAAACACCAAAAAATTGGTATTCAAAGATTTAGAAAAAAAATCTCCAATATCAAAAGCAAAAATACCGCTTCTTACCCATTATCGATAGCACTCCGTAACGTACTCTTCTCACAGAACTCCATCTGTATGTACATGAACTGGACAACAGAAGTTTGACTACTGCTCACTACAGATGCATTGCAAGATGATGGTGAAGTGCTTTCAGAACTTTCGCTCGAACATGACTCGTCGCCATTCAACACACTTTTAGATCCAGGTCTGTAATCATTGAAAGCATATTGTGATGGTCAAAATTTGATTAATAAGGTCAACCTACATTATTTAGTTTGTCCTCATGGTATCCTTTTTTGTTTCGAGTTTACCTGATCCAAACAAAGACCATCACTGCTAACAACTCACCAAATATCGTTCAATTCCTTTGTCACACTTTTTTGGACTGAAGATCACCTACTAGTCGTCCGGCTCCAGATGCTTTTCAAAAAGACTGGGATGGGAAAAAAATATGGCCCTAAATCACTCCTCAAATATTGCTTAAAATCATAAATTCATGACCCTTCGTGTCAAATTGTGATAGTGTTCACATCGTTCTATCATAACCCTGGTCTGATGATGACAGTCTGAGTACTGTTGAAAGCTCAC
Source organism: Pachypsylla venusta (assembly GCA_012654025.1). Lineage (NCBI taxonomy): Eukaryota > Metazoa > Arthropoda > Insecta > Hemiptera > Aphalaridae > Pachypsylla > Pachypsylla venusta. The sequence continues at coordinate 33,141,011 of CM022878.1, read as the reverse complement.
CACCAAATTTAAGTTATTAATTTTAGCTTCTAATTTTAATTTAGTTTTTTATTATAAGTTCTAATTTTAATCCTTATTTGAATTTATTAAGCTTTGAATTAATATTGTCTTTTTTCATATATTTTTATATGTTACGATTCTTTAATAATTTTAAGTCGCAGTGCAACTGCAATCTGAGATAAGATATCTAAGTACTTACAAGAAAGATATCCGTGATAAGATATCTCAGTACTTACAAGAAAGATATCCGTGATAAGATATCTCAGTACTTACAAGAAAGATATGCGTGATAAGATATCTAAGTACTTACAAGAAAGATATCCGTGATAAGATATCTAAGTACTTACAAGAAAGATATCCGAGATAAGATATCTAAGTACTTACAAGAAAGATATCCGTGATAAAATATCTCAGTACTTACAAGAAAGATATGCGTGATAAGATATCTAAGTACTTACAAGAAAGATATCCGTGATAAGATATCTAAATACTTACAAGAAAGATATCCGTGATAAGATATCTAAGTACTTACAAGAAAGATATCCGTGATAAGATATCTAAGTACTTACAAGAAAGATATCTAAGTACTTACATGAAAATTATCCGAGATAAGATACTAAGTACTTAAGAAAGATATCCGTTATAATATATCTAAGTACTTACAAGAAAGATATCCGTGATAAGATATCTAAGTACTTACAAGAAAGATATCCGTGATAAGATATCAAAGTACTTACAAGAAAGATATCCGAGATAAGATATCTAAGTACTTACAAGAAAGATATCCAGTCTTCATCAGTGCTGTCGTCGGAATCCGAGTCTGTCTCTAGTTCTGTATCCATGATTTGACATCGAGGCAGAGGTTGCAAGTCAACACCCGAAGGTTTAATTTTGTCACCCTGATTGGGTTCCGCCGACTGATCGTTTTCTTTATCATTTGGATCGTTTTCTCGACTTTCATTGCATTGTCCACTTTCAATCCAAGAGTTGTAGTATCGAACAACATTCTCGTGGTTTAAACGAGAAAGTAGTTTCACTTCTCTCATGATTTTTTTGTTTAGTAATTTATTTTTTGGATTTAATTGAATTCTTTTGATGGCATAAAGGCGGTCATCTAGCTGATTTCTAACCTAAAGTAAAGTAAGAAATTAGGGTTACTTCAAATTGTACACTAAGAATCAAGAAATTACCAACTGCGTACATGGCTTTTTATTATTTTCTTGTTTTTCTCGTATAAAATGAATGTATTATTTCCACTATTATTATGTGGTAAATAACGCAAATTCATGAAAGTATATTCTATTGGTTGGCTGGGTTTCAACTCACCCCCTACTTTTTACCAGTCAAGTGTCTTACCACTACACCACCAAATCATAATGACGGCTTGTTTATGGCGTTTGAATGAAATTATAGAGAGAATTTCAAAAACGTTCCTTAATTTAAAGACAGTCAGGTTCAAATATAACACGATATGAAAATCAGATAATTATCAGAAACCAGATAAATTTCGTCCCTTAGGATGCTCGCAAACAAAATCAAGTTTAAAGTTTCATGAGGGAACGACAACTACATAAATGTTTACCCATATGTCCCTTTATTTGTAGCGTGATTCAACCATAATTTATTATGCACAATTTTGTTTTAATTTCGAAAATGAAAAGCGTTTCATCGTAGGAGAAGTAGGAAAAAAGTTATTCAATAAAGCTGAGCGTATGTTGGAAAGGAAAAAAATGGCGAATATCTTGAAAACCATGGAATAACAGTCATTTTGTATGGGAAATTTTTTTGTTCGAATGTTGGTCCAATATATCACCCCTAGGCTGTTGTCAGTAAGTTTTAGGACCAATCTGTATAATAACGAATTGTATTTGCGTTAACGTGGGACGTTCTCACAATAATAGAAAATAATCAAATTTCAATTAAGAAAAATCCGTCATTACTGTAGACTTGCGCCGGCGAACATCAGCACAATACCCCCATGTTTGATCAACTAAGCTAATTGTGTACGTTACATACTTATTTATCTTATTGCATAAAACTCTTCTTTGTATATATCAAGGAAAACAGATACACACACGACATGGAAGTCCGCAGATTGCTCGATGTGCGGACTCCTATGAGGACAATTCATATGTATTTGTTTTCCTTTGCATGTAATCTGCTCAGATGTATACTATACAATAAGATAAGTGAGTATATGTTTACTAAGAGCACACTTAGAATGTTAGGAGAGTGTATCTGTGAATTTATTTTACACTATAGGCGGCGTTTACCTTTAATACATCTCCGAAAGCTCCTTTACCAATCCAGTTTAACAACTCAAATTCTTTGTCAATTCTAGAATGCGCTAAACTTTTCCACTGCTGTAACATATGATCTTCGGCGCCATTACTTAGATTTTCAACCTTGAAAAAAAAAGACAGAAAAAGGTGATATTAAGGAGCGCGGTAGCGCTCCGCCCCGCCAAGTCAAAAAAATGCGGTAGCTACCAAGAGTATATTATACGCCACAGCTTACATTGCCGATTTCAGCTACTTCCAGAGGAAAAACTACACACCTCAGGATAAAAATGATTATTTCCTACGTCTGAGGCGTTCTCAGAGACGAAGTATATGAAATTTCAACAAAATCGGTTAAGTCAAATCGGAGATATAGGCTTCTGAAAAGTACACTTTTTTTTCTCATCGTCTGCTGCTGCTGCTGCTGCTGCTGCTTCTTCTTCTTCTNTCAGCTGATTGAGTGTGCACAACAACATCGTTATCGTTCAAAGATAACTACACTGTAATTTAAACATGGGTGATTGTAATTTTATGATACGTTGGTGAACATAGAATGTTGTCTAAGTATGCTGAGGCGCACTCTGGGGGCTTTCTGTTCTATTCTATATGCAAATACGCTGAACAAAAAATACATACAATACGAATACATGTTGATTGATTTCTCCAAAGTCGGTTACAAAATCAGTCAAAACTTAATATTACAATGTACCTACCTACAAACCTACATGATATGACACAATCTTACAATACTTAAAATATTTTTTTTTATGTATTTTTAAAAAGTGGTCAACAAAAATTGATCAGCGGTTCAATGAGATATTCTATAATAATTGTGGTATGGAGAACTATTTTTTAGTTCTCTATAAGGCCCCACAGGGTCTTCTAGTGCCATTTTAAGCAGTGAAGTCTGCAGTTCACGAAATTACAATAAAATTTCTTATATTGGGAAATTACCTCTTTAGATTTTGATTTTAAATAGTTGTCCATCTTTGGCGATGGAGGCGTCACAGTCGTTGTAACATTGCTTTCAAATTGAACCCTGGAACAGTTTGAAATGTAATTTCACCCTTATTTTCTGTCAGATAATATGTAACATTAGCAGTCCCCACCTGCATCTTTAGGTGCCTTTGAAGCATGGCCTTTCATATATCCTAATGATAATATTAAATATTCAAAAAGACTAACTACCGTTCATGAAATAGAGCCCTGTGACAAATGGACAAACATTGTAGGCATATGGCATATTCTTAATAAAAAGTAATTTTTTTTCCAGATCCCTATGAACAAAATCAGAAGGTCTGAATAATATCCAAAAACCAATGAATAAATTCTTGGGTCATTCTAATTGCTTATTTTCAATAAATGATTTCCCATAATGAATAGATTAATTGTATTAAGCTAATGCTTGTTACAAGGAGCTCCCCCAAGTTCTGGCTAAGTCATATGTCTATACTTGGTATCAAACCAGCAGCCTCCAAGTTACGAATCTGTCACTCTACCAGCTGAGCTACTGAAGCTGTTAATGAAATTATTATGATAATAACAGTCCGGAGTCTCCTTAAACCCCTAAAAACCATTAAATTATTCGGACAAACGGAAAACTGGAGATCCGGAAATATTTACTTTGGTATAGGAACAGAGTTTTTCTTCTTTCGTAATTCATCTCGAATGGCCTCTTGTTTGACATGAATCTCGTCCAGTACGATTTGTCTCATTCTATCTTCTTCTGCTTTCTTTAGGAGCATTTCTTGTTGGTCTTGAAGTTGCCTTCTCATCATCATCTCATCGTAAAACGACTGATAGCCAGGTTGGTTGTACTCATGAAGAACTTTCTAATAAGCAATTAATTATGATATTATCTATTAAATGACAGGTCATCCTTTTTTCCTTAACACTTAATTTTGGTTTATTTTAAAATGTTCTAGATTTTATGACCGAAACCCCTTTCGCTTTATTTCATGTCGCTTTCTTTTACAGCCGTGACATTCCAAAAACAAAATTTTCGTTAAGAAAATTTCCGTTCCAGGGAATCAAATCAGCAACTTTAGGGCCACCGATCAATAATCTTACCAAACAGACCCATTTCTAGAATTATGTTTAAATTTTTTATGGACATATGGAATTACTAAAAAGATTTTTATGTTTTTCAGCCGGAACTATCGTCCCTGGTCCCAGTGCATAGATCCAGCCAGGGTCATAGGGTCTTCAATTTAAACAAATCCCCCCCCCGGGTCCTAACATAGATCCCCTGTAACAGCCCGCGGCCAAACCCATCCATTCAAACTTATAATAGTGTTTATGAAAAATGTGAACATTTTTCATAAACACTATTATAAGTATTACTTGGTTTGTGCTTAATTCACACAACATTGAAGCAACCGATTGACATGATTTTTTTTTCTTCATAAAAATGGTTTATGGGCCTAAGAGTGACATAGTCTACATTTCATACCATTATGGGAGATTAGATCTATAAGGGGCTTCGTGGCACAAGCGAGTCTTCCAATATACCAATAAAGTGTGCACCTGAATGTGTTGGACCAAGTTAAATATCATGACTTCTCCTTTCAATTGATTCATCAGGTCATTCAGTTCTTGTCGCAACTTTATTAGCTGTTGTGTAGACAGGCCTTTACTTTTGGTCAACTGAATGTGAGGAATGTCATTAGGATATTCTGCGGAACATTGTACCCGCAGATTAAGTCTGGCATGTATCTGATTTGTTCCAAAACTGCTCCCTTGTTGAGGATATACTGTGAGCTCAATATCCAAAGGCTTCCAAGGTCCATCTTTTTTTCTTTTATTTTCAATATCATTTCCAAATATTGCCTGTAAGATAAAAAAAAAACATATTTCTAAGAGAATAGTTACTGGACCTACAGAAAAAACAGCAGGGAAACCTGTGAATCTCAGTAGAGGTAATATCAGATTTATAGTTCAACTGCTAACAGTACATAAATCTCTAAGAAAACAACTTAGAACTGAAGAAATATACAGGACAACAGTAGAGTCATTGCTGAACTCAATGGTACATGTACTGTTGGTGTTGTGGTAACACGCTCTGACTGGTAAAAAAGGGGCGTGGTTTCAAACACAGTCAATCCCATGGGTTTCATCCTGAACAATTTTATGTATTTACCACTAGAAGGACATGAAAGGGGCTAGGATTATCCTAAAAGTAATTTTACCATAAGTAGGATACTTTTACCTGTAAAAGTTTTTACCTGTAAAAAAAATATCGAAAAATCACACAAGCACAAGATTTTTTTTTTCGCAACTAGAGGACAAATTTGAATGACGACTTGAATACTACAACTTGTCCTCCAGTTGCTAAAATTGATACAAGGCACATAAAATTTATTTGTAAATTTAAAAATGTAAATGTATATCTCCTTGTGTTATTATGTCACAATGTTTGTGGGCATCATAGCATTACATGGTATTTTCAACATTAACTCCAATATCACTAAGCCTAAGCTACACTTTAACAATTTCCTTATAATACTACCACTTTGCGCTATTACCATAGCTACTCAATTGTCCTCACGAGGCTGAGTTACCCCCAAACACAACCAAACCAAGTGAAAAATTCGAAAAAACCTTTTTCAAAATTTCGACCCGTCCGGGAATCGAACTCGGAACCTCCCTGGTGCAAGCCAAGTGTGATGCGCACTCTGCCACGGAGACGTCATAAAATTTATTTTAGAATAATTATAACATGTAAAAAAACTTCCTGTGATCATAAAAATGAAATACTTCATCGTGGACAGTGTGCTTAAAGCGAAGGCAACGTTTGAATGTCAAAACAAATTTTTTGTCTGAAGTACTATTTACTTGGTCAATATGTAGTAGACACTCTTACTCTAAATTATTATGTACTCGAATTGTTTACCTCAAGTGCCTCTAACTCGTTATCCTGCCTCTCTTGCAAGGAGTCTTCCATTACATTGCACACAGGTCCGTTTCATTCCAATATAACGAAACTTTGAAACTGGTAATCGCACTTAAAATAAGTAATGCACTATTATTTAAATAATACGTAATTCATCAGTTTGGCAGTAAGTAAGTAAAGTTTAAATTATTATTATTATATAATGATTTCTGGGTTACTGCATCGTCGTTAAAATTAACCTTTTGCACTTTCACAGCATTTATACTTTTATCTCGTTCATTTGAAATCCTGGGTCAACACGGCATGAATATTTTTATAAAAAATTACCGCCATTGATAATAAGTTACCAAGGGGATAGGGGAACAAAATCTAAATGATCAAATATTGTAAAAGCGAAGATCTTAAGACTTCAGAAAAAAAAATTGCTAAAAAATATATATTTATACTAATTTTATACTAATAATTAATAATATTAAAAGGTTGAAAAGTTAGTATACATTTTTAAATTAGATTTTTTTGTGAAATTTAATTTTTGAACGATACTTCTTTTCTGTCGAAAGCTCCAAAGTCTATTTTAGATTTTGTTTGTGCGGCTCAAATAAATTATTTTTTCTAGAAACTTGTAAGCAGGGGCGTAGACTGAGACAATGTGAATGGGGTAATAGGTATAATTATTATAGTTTTCATTTTTATTCATTTTCTGATTCTAAGTTCTAACTTTTGTCTTTTTTCGAAGAAGTCCACCGTATGCTTTCTTCCTTCTTAAAAATTGAGGGTATTTATTTGGATAATAATCAATCTTAATTTTTCAAATTAATTATCGAAAAAACTGACCTGGCTGATTAAATGAATGTCGTTTCGATAAGTATCAGATGACATTAATCGAAAAGACTCACGGTGGAAGCAAAATTAGTGCTTGATCAGCTTGATGGAGAGGTGTGAGTCGGACATGCTTTATTACCAAATCTCATGTACTTAAGACAAAATTAGGTTTTTTTCTCAGGACTGAGGGATGGAGTGATAGTCAGCCCTCCTGGTTCGCTACTGCACAGCATCCCAGAGTTCACTGGATCTGAGATTGTGAATGAATATAATGAAAGAAAACTGAAGACTAAACCACTGAGACTAAACAATCTGTCGTCTCTTCATCTTTGAATTGTGATTTGTGATATTTTATTTTGGTATTTCTGATCAAATTCAGCAAATTATTAAATTGTAAATCCGACACAATTTTATCCCCTCCTCATTTTTTATTGGCCAATAAATCAGCTGTTCTAACTCAGATCCCATTTTAGATTTGATTTTTGAGATTTCTCAAGTCTCATAGGATAGGAGAATGGGGCATTAAAAAATATTAAAATTGGGGTGTCAATAACAATATTCTAATGAGTGAGAAAGTTCTAGTATTTGGTTTTGGTGTTATTTTCACATTCCAGTTAGTTGGCTCAACCAGATAAGAAATGATTAGAGAGAAGACTTCACTGATAAGAAGTGTAACAATGAATTGGTGAAGTTGTTATCAATCAAACAATGGAGCTTGTAAAGAACTCTACCATTCTTGTGACGGTGGAGAATGTCCTCAATGATATTATCGTTGTATCATATTCTTGTAGTATGGGTGTATTCCAGGGAGTGCTCATGAACTCCGCCAAAAAGTAAGTTAATTCCTAAAAAAACACTTCAACCAAATCTGTCGTCTAGATACTTTTTATCTCACCCAGAAAGGCCATGACACTAAGGCGCCTGGTGGTGCCTGCAATTGCCTCACGTATGATTATCTTAAAATGAACTCGGGCGTTTCATACTTTTAGTTCAAGTGGATTAGGTTCGTTCTTATGTGATATGAAGTAACTTCTCACAATCTCATGTATAAATTCTTATTCCCTTATCTAGTCAGGACTACGTCAAAGGTCAAATTGTAGTATAAAATCTTGATCAGAGACCATGACTACCAGCGTCATACCAAAAAATGACATTCACTTGACTTATCAAAGTTATCTTTGGGCTGAGAAGTACTTACCAGTTGGTCTGCTTCAGAAGTTTACTTTAAATGACTGGAATTGAACAAAATCTAGGTTTCCACAATCAACATCACAGTAATGAAATGACACAGGTTATGTAGATCTGTGACCCAATCATAGAAAAGTGACAAAATTACCGAAAGTGNTTGGGCTGAGAAGCACTTACCAGTTGGTCTGCTTCAGATGTTTACTTTAAATGACTGGAATTGAACAAAATCTAGGTTTCCACAAGCAACATCACAGTAATGAAATGACACAGGTTATGTAGATCTGTGACCCAATCATAGAAAAGTGACAAAATTACCGAAAGTGGCAGCTTTGCGGGGTATATTTATTCGATATAATCGAATCAATCATTTTTTTCTGTTGTAGTGATTGGCTTGTTTCTGGGTCCGCTGCCGTTTCTTACATACAACGTTGACTACTTTTGATGTTTGTTGTTTTTTCAGAATTTTACCCTGTGGCATCACCCTACCGCAAAGTGTGATGAGTCCTAAAACGGATCTAGATGAAGACAAATTGTTTTCTGTCAGTCAAAGATTTACCTATTTCCAAGACAAATTGTTTCGACAAAATTTACCACCTCGATTTCAGAAATCTAAAAAATCAAAAGTCAGTAAAAATAATATGACAGTGAGATTAAGGCCTAGACAAGTTTTGTGTTCAAAGTGTAAAGGCATTTGTAATGAAAATTCTGAAAATGTTGACCATTCCAAAAGAAAAGAGACTTCAGTTGGGGAAAGAAGACTTTCTCATCCTGGGGAAAAGAGTCCGAGACTTTTGTTATCTGAAAATCAACAAGATAATCAACCTAAGAATAATATTCAAATACCTTCTGAAACAAAACCAGTTAAAAGTAAAGACCCAGTGTGCAGCAGTGTTCCTCATAGAGTTACCAGATTAAGATTTGGAAATTTAAATCAGAGTAAAGTTGACTCGGATTTATGCCATGAAACAGGCATGAGCCATAGAAACATTGATAATGCATGTAGAGTAGATTTAAGTCATAGCCAAATTGAAACAGAAATGAGTCAAAGGCACTTTGATAATTCCTGCAGAGTAGATTTAAGTCATAGCAAGGTTGATTCAAATTTAAATCGTAGAAAAATTGGTTCCAAATCACTTTTGAATAAAAGAAAATATTGGTTGAGGCCATCTAATAAGAGTCCTCCGTTAATATCTGTAGATTCTATGGATGAACGGGAAATAAAAGTATCCGCTGACGACAAAGTCATGGATACATGCAAGACTAACTCTTCGTCTGAATCAAACTCTATGGACGATGTCTGCTTGAATGAGACACCTGCAGAAGGTTCTGAAACCCCCACACCCAATGAAGAGACTGAACCATATTTAGATCCACTAGAAGACGAAGATCCTTTTACAGATGAAAAAATGGTGCTGAGAAAGAAGAGAAGTGTGGGCTCTATGGAGGATCTATGGGATGAAAGTGTGTTTGAGGAGGGGCAAAAAAAAGCTCTGAGAATAACGCCTGTGATAAAAATATCTTTTGGATCTCAAGGAGAAGGTATGTTGAAAAAAATAGATTTCCTCAGTTTAGAAGCATTTCAGCAGAAGATAACTTTACTATAAAACTTTAGCCGTGACATAACCTCCCCGGCAATCGTACTCCTGGAGTTGGATATTTTTATGACTAGTATTTTCGAAAAAAACATATGTAGACTCGCCTCTATAGATATAAATCAAATCCCAAATAGATTTCAATTCTCGTCTGAGAACTTGAGGAGAAGTGAGATGTCTACTTAAAATCGAACAAAAAATAAAAATAATTCCTTTATCAGACAATATCTAATTACATAGATACCTAAGATAAATCATCAGGATAACACGCCAACTCATTTCGACTGCCAAAGTGTCCGAANTTCCTACGAGAATCCAAAAATATATAAATATGAAAAAATGCATCAATTGTGCGCCATAAGCGGAACTCTTTTTCTTGAACTATGTCAAGTTGCGTTTTGACGGATTTAAACATTTACAATAATTAAAATTATCTTAATTTTGATTTTTCTTAAAATTTCAATTAAATATGAATTTATTTTTTTAGGTACCGTTGTGAAAATTCCATCTAAAATTCAAACTTACAACCCAAGTGAAAGTGAGGCTGAAGAGAAAGCTGTCAGGAAAGCATTGAAAAAGGCAAAGAAAGAAGCTCGGAGAAAATTATCAATGTCACCTTTACCTCCTGAAGAGTCATCTAGAAGACATAAAAGAAAAGAAAAACATAAGAAGAAGCACAAGGAGGTGACGTGGCCGAAGCTATCTATCAATTTGAAAAGACTGAATGCTACAGAGTACAATGCCACATGCAAGGAGGTGAGTCAAGTCGAGTTTGTCGATTCAATACCAAACGTGATTGACGCGTTCAACGTCAGTGCACAATTTTGATGTGAACATGTCCCCAGGAACTATTTTTTTTCTACACATCAGAAGGAGAGAGAATAAAAATAATACATAATGTAAGAAATATAGCTGTAAAGTTAATAAGGATGATGTTCAGTAGTCCAGGAGATTGTTTGTTCGTCTGATGTGTTAGTTCTTTAGTATTACCTAGGGTACAACACGTGGAGGCAAACTAACACTGTACCCCAAGACCAAAATGATTCTGCCCAGACCGATTTACTCTGAGCTCACTGATACCGCCGATTTCTAAGCAGCTATTTATCAAGGCACTATCAGAAGGGATGTTCCTCCTAAGGCAATAGGCGTAATAGGCGCTCGTAACAGGCGTACTAATGGCAGGGTTGAAATCGATATTTTTTCCATTACCCATGCAGAAAGCAAGGAGAAGCATTATACGTAAGGATTCTCAAGTATCAACAACGAGTTGTTGCAAACCAGTGACATGGTTGTTAACCTATGATGACAAGAAGGGACCATAACAAAGATTAGAGACAGAGGGACCATTTAGGAAGAAAATTCAGAAGAGGAGTAGTAGTAGCGGTTTTTCTCACCAAATCAACCGTTCTTCCCATTTATAAATGCATGACTAATTAAAATGGTAGAAACAGATTGATATGTGTTTACCGAAAAAATATTGATGGCCCTTGGCTGGAACTGTGATCAGGAGAGTAGATTTAGGTGTTTTGGACATATAGGAAGAAGAGGTGAGATTTATATTGGGAAGAAAGTGAGGACTTTGGGAATAGAGGGGAGAAGGAAAAGGGATCGGCCAAAACTATGATAAGGTTGAATTGAAGATAACTTAAAAAAGAAGAAAACTACATTAAAAAAACTGCGCTGGTCAATCACATTCAAAGTTCTAAATGTGAGGTAAATAATTTGTGGCGACCACATCAATCAAACATTTTGCACTTTTTGATGTTTATGTAAATTATATATTTTTACCGGCAAATTGGACACAGACTTTATTTTTAATTTCAGCAAGAGGACGAGTCCTGTTCGAGTTCAAGCGTCTCAGATGAGGAATGTCCACCTGACTTTCCTCCTACACAGTTTGTACCAAAGTCAGAGAAAGTTATCTCATCTTGCGTCATGAGTGATGGAAACAATTTGTTAGTGGGTGATATTGTTTGGGGCAAGGTGCATGGTTTCCCTTGGTGGCCGGGAAAAGTAAGTTATAATAGGAAAAGTAAGAAACCTATACTAGTAATGAAATTGTGATAACGTTGAAGTAAGAGAGTAAGAAATGAGCGATGATACTATAGCGTAGGTATTTTTTTTCTTTTTTCTTTTTCTTTAAGTCAAGTGAAGATATAGTCCTCTACATATCTTGTATAAGTATTATCAAGGTGGGATCAATTTTGAATGTCAGCCACTTTTTAACAATGTTTTTCTTACACTTAGATTCATATCAGTGTTGAACCGACAATATTAAAGACGGTTTTCAAACAGCGTGTGTTTGACGGAAACCATAGAGAATTTTAATATAAAGGCAGAGTTATTTTAAAATGTAAGACGATGAGAAGCCAAAAATGATTTCTTTACATATTTTTTTACTCGCAGCTCAATTAATCAAATATGCCAAACTTGTGAAATGTCGCCCAACTTTCAATTTATCAATTTTTTTAGTAATTTAATATAACGTAACTGCAAAACGATTTCCATGTCGTCATTTTTTTTTTTTTTTTTTTTTCTTGTCAATTCGTGACAGGGTGATTTACGTCTTTCGAAATTCTAGTCCATGTGCATCTAAATATATAAATCAGAAATTTGTATGTGGTAGGGGTTGTCTGTTCCAATACCACAGCCCAAATGGTAGCAGATGGAAAAATTGATGGGAATGGACCCCCCCCCAAAAAAAATCATGGTCTACGACCCCAAGAAAATTATCAGAACTAAAATATGTCAAACCGTTTTTGAGTTACGGCCAAAGTTCTAATTTATTCACAAAAATCGGACAGTCACGGTTCGATATTTTCAATATTGTCGCGACAACCTATTAACTCAAAGCAAGAATTTTTTAGGTGGCCGTTTTGTACTTATTCTAGGACATTTTCTGCAAAGGTATGGCCAGCCATTCTAGAGTTACGAGTTCGAAACCGGGAACAGGGAAAATAAAATTTAGAAAATACTAAAAAGTCAGAATGGTCGTGCCTCTAAGGCCCCTGGCGAAACGGTCAAATCTTGTTTTATTGAAGGTTGCACTATACGGGGTGGAGACAAACCCATACTCCCCCCCCCCCAAATTCCATTGTCCTTGAAAAACAAAAATAGCAATATAAGAACCATAGCGAAGCACGGTCGAAACAGCTAGTTTTGCATGTAAATTTTTGATATTGTGAGAAGTTATTTGTGAAAGACATGTAAAGTCATTACATCTTATAATCCATGATTGACCCTTCAGCACGGTCTAGTTCTAACTCCACCATTTTTCTTTAAACGTTTCTCTGTCTGTTCGTTGCACGATAATTCTCGAACGCCTTGTCCGATTTGGATGACACTTTCATATTGAGCCACCAAGACATACTTATATTAAGCTGAAGTCTTGTCTGGTTTCTAATAATTTTACATTTCCCTCAACAGGTCCTAAGCATTTCATTGGGGAACTCTTCAGATGAGAGTGAAATTGTTGCGGAAGCTCATGTTTCCTGGTTTGGATCTTCCACCTCTTCAATGATGCCGTGCAATCAACTGTGTCCATTCTTAGACCATTTTAAAGTACGTTATAACTATGTCTATTTTTAGATCATTTTAAAGTACTTTATAACTGTCCATTTTTAGACCATTTTAAAGTACATTATAACTGTCCATTTTTAGACCATTTTAATGTACATTATAACTGTCCATTTTTAGACCATTTTAAAGTACGTTATAACTGTATCCATTTTTAGATAATTTTAAAGTACATTATAACTGTCCATTTTTAGACCATTTTAAAGTACTTTATAACTATTCATTTTTAGACCATTTTAAAGTACATTATAACTGTCCATTTTTAGACCATTTTAAAGTACATTATAACTGTCTATTTTTAGATCATTTTAAAGTACTTTTATAACTGTCCATTTTTAGACCATTTTAAAGTACATTATAACTGTCCATTTTTAGACCATTTTAAAGTACATTATAACTGTCCATTTTTAGACAATTTTAATGTACATTATAACTGTCCATTTTTAGACCATTTTAAAGTACGTTATAACTGTGTCCATTTTTAGATCATTTTAAAGTACATTATAACTGTCCATTTTTAGACCATTTTAAAGTACATTATAACTGTCCATTTTTAGACCATTTTAAAGTACGTTATAACTATGTCTATTTTTAGATCATTTTAAAGTACTTTTATAACTGTCCATTTTTAGACCATTTTAATGTACATTATAACTGTCCATTTTTAGACCATTTTAAAGTACGTTATAACTGTGTCCATTTTTAGACCATTTTAAAGTACATTATAACTGTCCATTTTTAGACCATTTTTTAAAGTACATTATAACTGTCCATTTTTAGACCATTTTAAAGTACATTATAACTATCCATTTTTAGACTATTTTGAAGTACGTTATAACTGTGTCCATTTTTAGACCATTTTAAAGTACGTTATAACTGTGTCCATTTTTATACTATTTAGTACATTATAACTGTGTTCATTTTTAGACCATTTTAAAGTACATTATAACTGTGTCTATTTTTAGACCATTTTAAAGTAACGCTTCTAACTGTGTCCATTTTTAGACCATTTTAAAGTACGTTATAACTGTCCATTTTAAAGTACGTTATAACTGTGTCCATTTTCAGACCATTTTAAAGTACGTTATAACTGTCCATTTCAAAGTGCGATATAACTGTGTCCATTTTATAGTGCGATATAACTGTGTCCATTTTTAGACCATTTTAAAGTACGTTATAACTGTTCATATATAACTATGTCCATTTTAAAGTGCGATATAATTGTGTTCATTTTTAGACCATTTTAAAGTACGTTATAACTGTCCATTTATAACTATGTCCATTTTAAAGTGCTATATAACTGTGTCCATTTTTAGACCATTTTAAAGTACGTTATAACTGTCCATATATAACTATGTCCATTTTAAAGTGCGATATAACTGTGTCCATTTTTAGACGATTTTAAAGTACATTATAACTGTGTTCATTTTTAGACCGTTTTAAAGTACGTTAATAATTGAAATATTCAGGGTTTTTTTGTGTTGAGACAATAATGTAGTTGTCATTACATGCATTTATACTTCGGAATTATACTGAAAGTAGGGAAGCTTTTGTTGACCAAACGTAGTGAGGGTCCCCAACTCCACGATGTTTCTTTGTCTCTTTTTCCATGTTTGTCTTTTTACACCACGATTGCTCTCAAACGCCTCATCCGATTTTCATGAAATTTAGTATGAACATTCATTATAAATGTTTGAATAACATGTTAATTATAAGTGTTAAAAAATATTAAATTTAAAACACTTACCAAAACACCATTTATAATTATTTATGAAAAAAATAGTCGAAGTGTTTCCGGTGTTTAATTTATTTTAAGGTTAATACATTCATTATATTCAATGATTTTTTTGTGTTGAGGAAAGATTTTAAATATTAAATTTTCGTCGAATAGACTTTTTCAAATTTGAAAAAGTCTATTCGACGAAAATTTAATATTTAAAATCTTTCCTCAACACAAAAAAATCATTGAATATAATGAATGTATTAACCTTAAAATAAATTAAACACCGGAAACACTTCGACTATTTTTTTCATAAATAATTATAAGTGGTGTNCCCCCCCCGAAATTTTTGAAAATCAGTAGAATTTTGATAATTTGCTATTTTAACTTCATATAAGCTCTATACGGTAAAACTCCCTTTACATCAACCCCCCGAAATAAAATCCTGGCTGTATACGGGGCAGACAACGGGAGCTGCATGTGTGCTGAAGTTCAGTAGAGGGTCAAAGTAAACACCAAATAACTTTACTGTTTTCGCGATGGGTAGACGGGTCTCATTAATTATTAACAGGTGATAGCGAGCAGTAACTGAACTTTTTAAATAACATAGTAATTTCTATGTGATTTCAGTTACGTTTTAACAAAAGAAAAAAATCGAGCTGTTACAAGGAAGCTATCAGACAAGCCACAGAAGCTACCAATAAGAAAACTCCTCATGAAGTATTGGAAATGATAACTTAGTGACCTGACGTATAACAAAGTGGAGGAATGACCAGAACGCGATACGGGTAGTAAGCTTTTTTGTGAATTCTGAAACCAGGAAAATATTTGTTGGAGAAAATAGTGAATGATATTGTTATGGGGTTTTAACTTTAAAAAACACTACCGTTATTTATGACGAGGATTCGCTTACTTTAAGTGAATCCTCGTCATAAATAACGGTAGTGTGTTAAGTTACCAATAGGATGTCTAATATAGAATTGTTAAATAGTTATGGGGTTGGTTCAGGGAAAAATTAATGGCCCCCCAAAAATTAAATTACACATAAAAAAATCAAATATTTAGGAGACGTAAAAATATAACTTCACCTTCGTACTTTATCCCCTACCAGAGAGGCTAGGTTACGTAATTAAAATCATGATATGCTAAGAAAAAAAATTATTGAAGGGGAGTTTCATTTTCTGTCGACTCTTCATTTCTAATGGGAGTCATTACCGTTAGAGACCTTATAACTGAATGCTTCTGACTCCGGGCGAAAATTTCTTAGCCTAAGAGGTTAAGAAACATTTTTACAGGTTTCCAATTAAATACCGTAGAATTTTGGTCGTTTTTCAGCCTAAGAGGTTAAGAAACATTTTTTACAGGTGTCCAATTAAATACCGTAGAATTTTGGTCGTTTTTTAGCCTAAGACGTTAAGAAACATTTTTTACAGGTGTCCAATTAAATACCGTAGAATTTTGATCGTTTTTTAGCCTAAGAGGTTAAGAAACATTTTTTACAGGTTTCCAATTAAATACCGTAGAATTTTGGTCGTTTTTTAGCCTAAGACGTTAAGAAACATTTTTTACAGGTGTCCAATTAAATACCGTAGAATTTTGGTTGTTTTTTAGCCTATGAGGTTAAGAAACATTTTTTTACAGGTTTCCGATTAAATACCGTAGAATTTTGGTCGTTTTTTAGCCTAAGATGTTAAGAAACATTTTTTACAAGTGTCCAATTAAATACCGTAGAGAATTTTGGTAGTTTTTAAGCCTAAGAGGTTAAGAAACATTTTTTACAAGTGTCCAATTAAATACCGGAGAATTTTGGTCATTTTTTAGCCTAAGAGGTTAAGAAACATTTTCTACAGGATTTCAGTTAAATACCGTAGAATTTTGATCGTTTTTAAGACCCTCTATTTCAGTTCGAAGACGCGTCGTAATTGAATTGATTGTATTAACACAAAGAATGGTATTCACACTTTCTTCACTTCAATAGTGGCATCATCGTGTCCGATGGTAGCCACATGTATGAGACGGCAGCTCTAACTTGTAGTAGTCTACTGCTAAAGTTTTAATTGTCATCATACACCTGTTCTTGGAGGCCGATAATTGACGTGGGCCCCCACAACCATGTCAATCACTTTAATATAATTACGTCAGTAACACAATAGTTACAAACATAATGATATTAAAGAGTTGCTTTCTGTGTTATTTTACACCATCAGCGCAGGTGGACTCGACCTGTGTGGATGTCACCCTCAAGTAACTTCTCACAATCTCAAGTATGATTTACTTTTCCTCATGGAAAGTTAGCAAGTCATAAATAGATTGGAGGAAATTACGCCTTCGTTATTCTTATAAATATGTAATGAAGAAGATCGTCCCGTTTAATGAAACTGTGGACCTTTTTCTCCTCCCTGGAGTCGGGGTACTTATCACTTATTTTCTGTTTTCACATCAGATTTTTTACCGCTTATCCCTATGTGCTGTTTTATTTTCCTTTCTACTTCTTGTTTATGAATAATTTGTAAATTTGGAGGTGACCACAATTGTCTAGCATTTGAATAGGTTATTTGGTAACGGTATTTTGAGGCATGGAATAGAATCTTTATTTTCAAAATAAGAAATATTTGTTTACAAAGTTCTTTCCCCAAGCTGTGCTGACACATCTTCTAAGGAAAGTGGTTTTACATACATCAGTTGATGTTATAATCAGTAAGAAGAGAACTAATTGTAAAATATATTAATAGATACTCCACAAGTGCCCACCCCGATTCACCATCGATATCATTCATTGAAAACAATTGAACATTAGACCATTCATTAGGTTAACAGCCACCGGGATGGTTTGCGACAAGTCGCCATGAGTTCTTGATACTAAAGAATCCCTACGGATAATGTAGTAGCTTCTCCTTGCTTCCTACAAAGGCAATGGAAAAAATATCGTTACGCTGCCCTTATTCGCCTTTTACGACCGACATCGATTTCGGTTCTTTTCAAGTCCCCCTATCCAAAGGGGACATTTATACCCTTGTAAGCATTTTAAGTTTTAATTTCAGTAGTCTATTGTTCCAGGAATTTATGAAATAAATATATCAAACTGCAGTTATATTGTTTAATGACTTTATCATATAATGTTAAAGTTATTAAAGAAGATAAAGGCATTATATACGATGCCGAGAGAACCACAATCTTTTTACAGAATAATTGAGGATAGAGGTCGGCAAATTTAAGTAGATATTCTGTTGACCATTTTTTTTTAAGAGACACGTCCCCAAAATTGTTCCAAAAAAATCTTTGATTTGCTCGAAATTACTTATCTTTTTCTGATTATTTTTGTCGTTTTTGACAAAACTTGAATTTTCGAAAAAATCAGGGATGGGGTAACAGGACCTGCTGTTTTAAAATATCCAGAAAAATGACGACAAATAACAAAAGAATGGTTTTCAGACTTTATAAATTTTGCTGAAAATGCTTCAAATAGGTGCTATTCCCCATTCACGCAACTACTTATATGTTAATGATGACATGATAAGTCATTTAATTTTTCTTCTGCTAACTTTTTTTTCGAGGCCGAAACCTTAAAACTTCAAACAAAGAAACAAACAAACCCAAATCTCTTATAAAGGAAGCATTGTCCCTACTTTTATTTTTAAATAAACCTCCTAAAATGGGCCGTTGCCTGGTTAAAACTATTATAAACTTATCAGGAACGCCCGGTTTTGTATTGTATCTGTTTGTTTATGAAATGTTTGTACAGAATACACAGCACAAACTGGTGAGATGAACCCCCCAAAATCTCAGCCTAGTACCGCAGTTTAAAGAAAAAAGCTTAAAATTATGCTGTTCGAAAATAATTGAATTTTGATGAATTTTCTACAAACAACGGCAGTCCAAGGCGCTAAGCTAAACAGCAGAATCTCCAAATTAGTAATATTTATAGGATAAATTAGGGTTTCTGTTAGTTTGCAATTTGACCTCTTAAGTTTACATTATTATTCATCTTTGTACTATTTTAGTATGAAATTATTTGTATTCTGTGATTTTTGTTTCTATTATTATTTATCATCCATGTCTTATAATGTGTGTACCTATATATTATATTCAATATAAACTATAAATACTTAATTATTGTTTCTATCAGGCTCGGATCTTTGAGATATTTCAGAGAAATCATACAAATGGATTTTAGATTCTTTAAGGCTATGTTCAGATGAACGCGCGGTACAAGATCTATCAAAATAGTGCATGTTGTCTACATGACCGCGCGGTACTAGTTCTACAAACTTGTATCGATTTGTTCATTTGATCCCGCGCGGTCATCTGAACATGGCCTAATTTTCGTTAGTTGGAACTTTTTTTAAAAAAAAATAATCGATCTCATGAAAAATAAAAAAAAAATCCTTAAAACAAAAAATAGTGATTTTTTGCAGGTCGTTGTACGTACTCGGATTGGAAGCGCCCCGAAGATACCACGTATCGTTTACCGAGATGCACTGATCCCCGTGAGGATAACTGAATAGCTATTGATTACATTGAAACGGCAAGGGAGACTATACCTTAGTCAACCCAGTAGTAAAAAAAGAGGTGCCTCCTCAAAGTTGAAAGAACAAAAACACACAGCTAAAAAAAAAAGAAAGAAATTGAACTTTAATACAAAATAACACACACATTTCACAAAATTAGAAGGTAATCCATCATTCCCGCCATAAAAATATAAAATATTTAAACCTAAAACTTAAAATATTCAAACTTAAAATTAATATGTATTCGTACGATGTCAGGTCCAGATTTGCCTGACAGACAAATGTCTAAAGTGAGTGTAAGGGCACCCACACAAAACAGGGCCGTAGCCAGGGAGACTCCTCCCCTCGAAACACAAGTTTTGTATTGTTACAAAATTTCATGCAGTTGTAACCGACGTAAATTTTGGTTACGACCTTGAATAGAATAAAGTCGTTAGTTAATATTTTCTTGTCATACTTTTTCAATTATTTTAGGGTTGGGTTCTAAAATAACAGAAAAAACAGACTGAAAATAATAATCCGTGTGAGTACCTATCTGATTTAAAATTTTGAAAGGCATTTTAATAAAAACAAAATTCTTTCCAAGCATTTTAATTAAAAAAAAACTAAACCTTAAAAGTTAGAGACGTAAGAAACAAAATTCTAACTATTCATAATTTAGGAGGGGGGACCTTAACTTGTACAATTTCACTTTTCGGGTGAAGTTATTCTTGAATTCCGACTGGACCCAGGACTTATAATATCTAACGAACTAATTAATGTGGTAACTTCAAATAGGGAAGTAGACTTAACAGTTCAGTGCAACTCTTGAATAATGTCAGGCTAATAACGATAATATTTTTTTTCACAAAATACTGTGTCGTTAAACTTTTCTTAGTCTCAACAGCCTGAGAGTCAACTATGTTTTTTAACCCGAGATTGCCCAAAAAGGGACTAAACTTAAATTTATCATTAGCTTTTTTTAAATTTTTTTGTAGTTGATTTCTAAAGGCAAATGATTTCACATTTTCATACTTTTGAAATTTTCCAAAGCTTCATTGAATAATAAACAAGTTTAGTCATAAATTACTTATATCATGTACAACTCAGTGGTCAAATACGAGTATGGTTTAACATTTTCAATAATGAAACTTCAACAAAAAAATACGCCCCCTCCCCTCCCCAAAATGATTTTTTATAGAAATAGCATTATAATATTTATAAAAATATTTTACGTTTCAAGGATTATGAGTTATCGAATAAAAAAATCCGACACTTTTACCACTCAAAATTGACCGATTTTAATATGTATCTAGAGATGTAAAAATCAGCCAGCGTCTATGGCACGTTGAATACACCAGTTCCCGTTGGATCACTCAAGTTAAGCAACGTCCAGCCAGGTTGTACAAAGTGGGTGTTCACGTGGTTTCGAATGAAAATAGATGTTAAAGAGACGTTAAGCAAAAGAAAAAGAAATGTAAAATACTAGTAGTTATGTGGACTGTAGACTTCACTCATTTAAAATGGTCACAATTTTGTGCTGGGTTTCCCAAAATCAGCTAATTTTATGAATAGAATGAATGTTTTTAATAAGGGGGGGGGGGCTGATAATAACAATTCTATCTATCTTTTGGGTCAAATAAGAAACTCATGTGTTAAATTGGCAAATTTTTTATCCCGAGTCAAAAAAAACATTTTTAAACGAAAGCCTTAAAAGTAGGTAACTAATTGTAAAAATCAGCCAAATTAGTTTTGGCCTCGTTGAGATTGAAGTTTTGTCGTTTTTGGTTTTGACTTTCCTTTCTTTTCTACAACGGTAAATGCATCTGGAAATGGAAAATTAATTTTAGTGTTCGAAATATTATCTATTAGAGCTTACTAACTGTTAACATTTTTGAAGAAATTCAGAATGTTTTAGGACCAAAGTACGCTCCTGCTACAAAAATATCACTTTGGAATAAAATATGTTCGAGGTTGGTAAGATCTACATTCAAATAAATGGTTTACTCGATACACCAAACTTTGCATTATAACGAGAGGACATGTGTACAGAGTGTTCAAAAAAAAGAAACAGCTCAAAATCTTGAAATCTTGAAACAGCTCAAAATCTTGAAATGGTTTCAAATTTCGAAAAAAAACCTCTGAAACACGAGTTTCTTTTAAGAGGAAACTAGGTATTTCTAGTGGTTTTCAAAATTTTGACACTTTTACGCACAAAATTTGAAAACCACTGGAAAAAGTTTCCTCTCTGGNATAAATGGTTTACTCGATACACCAAACTTTGCATTATAACGAAAGGACATGTGTACAGAGTGTTCAAAAAAAAGAAACAGCCCAAAATCTTGAAATGGTTTCAAATTTCGAAAAAAACCTCTGAAACACGAGTTTCTTTTAAGAGGAAACTAGGTATTTCTAGTGGTTTTCAAAATTTTGACACTTTTACGCACAAAATTTGAAAACCACTGGAAAAAGTTTCCTCTCTGGAATTAAGAAACGTTATTTATTAAGATTCAACTCCGTTCCTCCTCCTCATTTTTTTAGTCACTATGTAATATTTTAAACTACATTTTGAGCAAAGGTAATGTTTGGTTGATCCAAGCTTTATTGGTTCTCCAGATTTGATTCGATTGTAGATAAAAAAAGCAGGATTTGAAGTAAATCATCCGGTTTAGTAAATAGGTCATCGGAAAGAAATTTTTCAAGTACAAGTATTTTCAATGTTTAAAAGAGATGGAAAAATTCGGAAATATATTTCGTATGAATGTGGGATTTAGCATTGATTAAGCAACTGTTACAGTTATAAAAAATGCTATATTTTTCAAGCTGCCTTCGATGAACCCCTATTTTTACTTTGTCCTCTTTGCAAAAACATACAGTTTAAAAAATGCTATATTTTTCAAGCCGCCTTCGATGAACCCCTATTTTTACTTTGTCCTCTTTGCAAAAACGATGTCTAATTTACTCAAAAAAGATGTCGAAAAGAAAACTAAACACTGTAGTTACATACCTGGATGATTTTTACGTTCTTGACTTCCACCAGATGTTGGTTTAGATGGACTTGAAACTGGAGGAGTCCTGGAAGCAACACTGAAAATCAATGAAATTTCTGTCTTAATATTGAACAAAAATCGTACATTGATTGCAAAAATTCACACCTTGGGTTAGCCAATACTTTGCTTTGGCTAGAATGAACTAGCCAGTGTTTCAGGTAGCGCCACCTGTTGTTGACTTGTATAGTTTAAATACTATATTTTCACTTGATTTATTCTGCGTTCTTCTGGTTTTTCAACAAAAATAATCTGATAATATTTTTGTAGTGACCATAATATACAGGGTGCACTATAAACAGTACCTATCATAACAAAATTCAGTACCTATCATAACAAAATATACAGGGTGCACTATAAACAGTACCTATCATAACAAAATTCAATAATTAACCCGATGAAATATAACACAGTTTTTTTTTAAAGAAAAGAACCACTTTTGCATTACTCAAAAACATTTCGCTCCAGGCGGGATTCGAACCCACAAACTTCAGGCAAAGAGTCAATGCTCTTAACAACTCGGCCAACATAACCAAGCTGGAGGATGGAAAAGGTCACCGTTGCTCCAACAAGGTTATTTCAGTAAGTATGAATATAAAAGAGCACCTAATAACGTTGAATAGCTCCTAAATTTTAATTTAGGTGTACTAGCTTAGCCAGCGTCTATGGCACGTTGAATACACCAGTTCCCGTTCGAGCACTGAAGTTAAGCAACGTCCAGCGAGGTTGTTCCACGTGGGTTCGCGCCCTCGTGTTAATGGCTATTTTTCCGGCCCAACCCAGGCTGGGTGCGGTCAATGTAGGTGGGTGGTTTGCAAATTTCCAGCGAATGGAGGGTAAAACCACCCGTCTTGAATGACCAATAGATGTTAAAGAGACGTTAAGCCAAATTAAAAAAAAGGTGTACTAACTTCACGAATCATATTTAAGTAACCTTCGAATCAGAGTAATAATTTTTCTGCACCAATATTAATCAATGATGAGATAGTTGAGGGAGGCACAGGCCGCTCAGAAAAGGCATCGATGGAAAGAATAGAAAAAGGGGCCCTTACTTTGGAAGGGGATTTGTTGCACTAATGATGATGCAAACATACTTGCTAAAGATGTGTTACGTCCTCACGATGGCCGGTTCTACGTACCAGAACGACCTGGATCACAATTCCAGCCAAGGGCCATCAAAATCTTTTCGATAAACCCATATCAATCTGTTTCTACCATTTTAATTAATCATGCATGTATAAATGGAAGAACGGTTGATTTCGTGAAAAAAAAAAAAAAAAAAAAAAAAAAAAAAAAAAAAAAAAAAAAAAAACGCTACTACTACAACAACAATACATACTTGTTACTTTGTTGAGCATTTGAACGGCCAGATCGAACAGCATTTGGTTGGAAACCTTCAATTCTAAGTGGTCTGGTAGCTGACACGCTGTTTTCATGTTGACGAAACATTTGACATCTTTCCGCTTGATGTGACTTTCGAACTGATCTTGAATGATTTGATAGATCAGAAAGTATTGGATTCTCAGAATTCGTCAGAGCAGCATTTCGTATGACAGCCGTTTTGTTGACCACCTCCTAAAAAGTGTACACAGACTGTATCAATTTAGATAAATAACTAAAATTGATTTTTTAAAAAAATAAAAAATAAAAGAGATTGTAAAATATAAATATAAAATATTTAAAAAGATAATAGCTATTATAAATGGCGAGATTTCAAAAATACTCAGACCGTTATCGTCAGGTAACTACGGTATTCAGAGTAGAAGTGAAGATTATGTCGAGCAAGTTATCGATTCGTTAAATAATAATGATTGAAAGGCGAGCTTTTAGTAGTAGTCAGACTGCCACCGGCAGGTCTATGTTAACTACGGTATTCAGAATAGAAGTGAAGATTATGTCGAGCCAGTTATCGATTCGTTAAATAATAATGATTGAAAGGCGAGCTTTTAGTAGTAGTCAGACTGCCACCGGCAGGTCTTTGTTAACTACGGTATTCAGAGTAGAAGTGAAGATTATGTCGAGCAACTTATCGATTCGTTAAATAATAATGATTGAAAGGCGAGCTTTTAGTAGTAGCCAGACTGACACCGGCAGGTCTTTGTTAACTACGGTATTCAGAGTAGAAGTGAGGAACTGAGGATTACGTCGGGCAAATTATCAATTCGTAAAATAATAATGATTGAAAGGCGAGCTTTTAGTGGTAGTCAGACCGTCATCGCCAGGCCTACGTTAACTACGGTGTTCAGGGTAGAAGTGGGGGCACCAGATTATATGCAGCAAGTTATCGGTTCGTAAAATAATAATGATTGAAAGACGAGCTTTCAGTTGTACTCTATCATCGTCAGGCCGATGTTGACTGCGGTATTCAAGGTAGAAGGAAGTCATAGTATGACAGGTTATTACTTTTGTAGATTGAGCAAGTTCTTATGTTATATGAAATTATTGAGCTTAAAAAGCTTCAAAATAAGATTTTAGCCAAACACTCGTGTTTGATGGTAAACAAATATATGAGTCTGCAGCTCTACGAGTAAACATACATTGTCCGCTGCTCAATTTCTTAATTCTCATTATACATCTATCATTGCATCCTAATAATTGACATATAACAACCCCAGTGCCCTTACAATCAGTTTATTTAACAACATCAGGTTAGATGGACTTAAGTTGTGAGGATGTCATCCTCAAGTATAAAATATTTCTCTTAATGAAAGTAGAAACTACGTTGCTTCTTAGATTTTACGCCTTTCAAAATTTTCTAAAATTAAAAATCTTTACCGAATTGTCAACCACAACATCGTCCCAACTTTCTTCACAAATTATTTTATTACTAAGTTTAACTATCTCTTTAGCGGGAATGCTTTCCGGGATTGTTAGCTCGGTATTGATCTTATGTGCTAAGATTTTGATTCTGTCAGGACAATTATTGAGATGGTACTGAAACAAGAATATGAAAAAATATAAATACCTAGAGCAGGGTTGTCCAACCATCGTGCATCCGTAAGGAAACAACCTAGAGAGCTTGCGGGCCCCAGAGGTAAATAAAGGTAAAAATGCTATGTACGAGTAGGTACCTATTATATGTAAGTAGGTGAGTAGGAATTTAAATAAGTTTAGTTTAAACTTGTATAAAATTAATAAAACTTACAACATTAAAGGAGCCTTATTAGTTCGATTTCTGCGGACATTCTGTTGCTGACTTTTTATTAATATTAGCTTCGCGGGTTGGACAACCCTTACCTAGAGAGTTTTAGCCGATGATTTTCGTTGTCATTATAAATTCATGACTGAAAACTGTGACAATCGATAAATGGATTTTTTTCTCTTTACGGGTGTTCTTCCATGGATAGGCTATGTAAGTATGTAACCAGGCCATGTAACCACTATTTTTTCCGTGTCACCTTTAATCAACTATCATTTCATTCTCACTAGATGGACAATAATGGGTGGAATCATCTTTTGTAATGAAAGAGAATCCAGCTCTAGAGAAGTTGTTTTTTGCTGCTTAATTTTTTAATTGTCATCATTCATCTTATCTAAAATGTTAATAATTGGCATGGGCCCCCAAAAACCCTGTCAATCACTGCAGTATAGTAATAAAATTGAAGATTTGCTTTCTGTATTAAACCACCTCTATTTTAAGCTCTGCTGGAAGCGGCCCGCGAGGATGTCATTCTCAAGTAACATCTCACAATCGCAAGTATGGTCTGTGTTTAAGGCACCCGGTGAAAGAAGCAACTGAAGTCTGCTGGGTACCTAATTTTATGAGATCCAGTCTGTATAAGATACTTACGGTAAATTCTTTTTCATTGATTCTGTGTGTTGTATTGTGGAGACAGGTTTCCTTAACTATGACTAATCCTTCATTGGCTTCATATTGTTGGCGACACTTTTGCAAATGACATTCTATCCTGTATCGAGTTTTAAGTAATTTGTTCTACAGAGGTGAAACTGCTAAACGTGCACCACTAAGGTAATATTGGGATCGGTTTAGATGGACTTGAAACAGAAGGAGCCATGGAAGCAACACTGGAAATTAATGAAATTTCAGTCTTATACTTAATATTGCACAATAATCATACATTGATTGCAAAAAATTCACACGTTCCGGTGATTATCTGATAATAATAATAAGGCAGTTAAAATACTTTGCTCCCCCGAATCAAGAATAATATTCAATAACTTGAATATTATTTTTGATTCGGGGAGGGCGGATACCCCCTTGTATGCGCAATGGGGTTGCTCTGACTGATGTATAAAAATATTTAAAAAAACAGTGGAGCGTGGGTTTGAACTCAACCAACCCATGGAATTTTATCCACATTTAGGGTACATACGGCCTCACTAACATAAGCACTGAGGTTAATAAGTCACGTTCATAAGGACATGCCACGCTGACAAGAGAAATGAGGTTATGTTACGTTCATGCAGCCATGGCTCGATCACAAGAATTATAGGTATTTTTTTTGTCAATTAAAGATGGTCCGGTGAGGCGACAGTAATACCATTCGTTCATGATTCTGTGTAAATCATTCTATCCACTATCTATACTATTGCTATGAGGAGTGGGTGGGGGTCCAAAATACAAAGCAAATGAACAACAGGTGTGCTTATTTTCCAATCCGTCCTGACTCCTGCGTCCTGGAACTCTAGTATCGTCAGGACACAGAGTACCTGTCCGTAGTATGTGTAACGGATTAAATAATATAAACAAAATATAACATAGACATTGATGATTCATAAGAAAAACACCGCAATAACACTTACATTGCTAGGTTGGATTAAAAATTCACTCTTGATTTAATATTTGTACTTCAATATTATGTGAAGCAAGAAGAGCCAGAGTTTCTATTTGATAAATTCGGTGACGGGTGTTTTAAACGTATTCAGAATCAAATCAAGCTGATGCCAAGTATAGATGACGAAGCGATGGAGAAAGGAGTTAGATTGTTGGAAGTTCGAATTACGCAGTACACACAATGAATCAATGAAAGCAAAGCAAATGCAAATTATGCGAACAGTGGATAAAAAAAAATAACTTTCCTCCAAGGATAAGACCGATTACAGATAAGTACTACAGGGTTGCCAAATAAACTTTTAGAAAAATTCCCCAAAATATGGAATCCCCAGATTTTTTTTAAAAAAAAAGTGCCCAAAAATTAAACCTAAAATAAAGATCTGAAGAAGTAACAAATAGATGATTTATGAAAAGCATTTCGAAAAGCGATATTTACTTTCGTATAGCAACGTCAAATGATTTTGGTAACACGACAATAGTAATGCTAGGTATGGGAGTGCTCCTTCCTTTTCCGTTTTTATTCAAACGATTAAAATACCTAATGGATAATGTGTTCACAATATTGAATTGTTCCGTGGGATCGATGTTCACACGCGTGTAAACACGAATGGTGTAAAAAATTGATAAATACGCCTTTTTGATTGGTTAAAATGATTTCGTTCTGAAGAGAAATATAACGTTATATTAGGAATGTCTTAGGTAGCCAGCGTCTATGGCACGTTAAATACAATAGTTGTCATTAGATCACTGAACTTAAGCAACGTCCAGCGAGGTTGTTCTATGTGGGTGTCCACGTGGGTTCGCGCCTTTGTGATGCTGGCAATTTTTCCGGCCCAACCCAGGCTGGGTGAGGTCAATATGGGTAGCTGGTTTGCAAGTTTCCTGAGAGTGGAGGGTAAAACCTCCTGATTTCTTGAATGACCAATAGATGTTGAAGGGACTAAGCCAAATTAAAAAAGAAGAAGAAATGTCTTAGGCTATGATGTTTTAATTTACATCTATGACTCAATTAAGGGTTGAAAGCAGTGTTTTTTTTTTAAAAAAAAAAAGATGGCCGTTCCCACCGAGTAAACCTCGATTTTTACCTCTGTCCATTATGTGGTTCACAACGTATTACACCAAAAGTATGTTTTACGCAGAAAAAAATTTGACGTCAAGAGAGAGATTTTGGTATTTCTCTGTTTTTTTAATGATTGATATCTTCGTTACCTCAACTCTCATAATTTGAACTGTAGGTACTATGTATAGCCTCTATGAAGCTTGGGGGGAAAGTATGCATCAGAACCACCGAGAGGGAGGGATGATGTGTGTAATAACCCTGGAAATCGGCTTTTCGAGAACCCTTGAGAATTTGTTCATTTTAGAAAAGAGGCCCGTAATTTTTTAGTCCTGGGCCTGAGTTTTCTCTCGGCTACCCTGGTATGCATGTAAGTTTGGATTAATTTTAACGGCCATACCTCGTCAAAATTTCAAAGAAATCTTACCCTTATTTATTATGGGTATCTACATAATCTTCGCAAGGATCACTCATGAAAATCAAATACCTACTGCCTACATAACTAATGACTGCACATACCTATAAAAAAATATCTAACAAACAAAAAAAATACCAATATTATGTAGAGAACAAAGACAGACATGCGCACATAAGTTTTTTTTNTTTTTTTTAAAAAAAAAAAAAAAACGGAGAAAAAAAGTACAGAACTTAAAAAAGTTTCAGTGCCATGATGAAAGCTGAACAAATCCAATCTGAGTGTTTCAGAAGATTTTGAATGGAGAAATGGTTTAACGAACGGAAGTTATGGCTTTTCGGCAATAATCTTCCTTTACTACCGCGGAAGTAAGTACTTAAATAAATAAATTAAAAAAATCAGGAATCGTTAAAACAAAATAATAGATAGGTATTACCTATTATTATTATTATTTTAAAAAATAAAAAAAATTTATAATAACGATTTTTTTAAATTAAATTTAAATAGGTACCCACTAAAAGATTTAAATTAAATTTGATAAGCTTTCAATAACAATCAGATTTTCATCCTCATTCCATATAGGTAGATACCTATAATATTAATCCTTTGTAGATAGGTATCTACCTAGTACTTTCATATCAAACAAGGTACGACGTAAATATCAAGCTAGCAATGATAGCCTTACCAAATTTAATTTAGATAAATATGTATATTATTTAGTACTTTTTTTAAATTTAATTTTATTATTTTAAAAAATACTAGTAATAAATGAATTTCATCTAGGAACTCTTATCATTGACTCTTATGTTGTGATGTTGTCTTCTGAAAAATCAAGTTCGTGAAACATTGGTTTTTGATCCGGAACCAAAAGTGCCGCACAAACGGCTGTTTGACCAAATATTTTGTAATGATTTTAATTAAATTTGGTACGTGTAGGTAACATTTGTAGTCTAAATGTGCGGCGAAATTTTTGGTTACTGACAGACATATAATAGGGTGTTCTATTAACACTGACAGACACATAAATACTGTTTTCTATTCACAATGACGGACACATAAATAGGATTTACTATTAACACTGACAGACACATAAGTAGGTTTTTTTTACTATTACTGACAGACACATAAATAAGATTTTCTACTAACACTGACAGACACATAAATAAGGTTTTCTACTAACACTGACAGACACATAAATAAGGTTTTCTACTAATACTGACAGACAGATAAATAGGGTTTTCTATTAACTCTGACAGACACATACATAGGGATTTCTACTAACGCTTAAAGACACATAAATAGGGTTTTCTATTAACTAAGACAGACACATACATAGGGTTTTCTACTAACACTGACAGACACATAAATAGGGTTTTCTACTAATACCGATAGACAGATAAATAGGGTTTTCTACTAACACTGACAGACACATACATAGGGTTTCCTACTAACGCTGACAGACACATAAATAGACTGACAGACACACAAATAGGGTTTTCTATTAACACTGATAGACACACAAATAGGGTTTTCTATTAACACTGATAGACACATAAATAGGTTTTCTATTAACTCTGACAGACACATACATAGGGTTTTCTACTAACGCTGACAGACACACAAATAGGGTTTTCTATTAACACTGATAGACACATAAATAGGGTTTTCTATTAACACTGATAGACACATAAACAGGGTTTTCTATTAACACTGATAGACACACAAATAGGGTTTTCTATTAACACTGATAGACACACAAATAGGGTTTTCTATTAACAATGATAGACACATAAATAGGGTTTTCTATTAACACTGATAGACACATAAATAGGGTTTTCTATTAACACTGATAGACACATAAATAGGGTTTTCTATTAACACTGACAGACACATAAATAGGATTTTCTATTAACACTGACAGACACATAAATAGGATTTTCTATTAACACTGACAGACACATAAATAGGATTTTCTATTAACACTGATAGACACATAAATAGGGTTTTCTATTAACACTGATAGACACATAAAAAGAGTTTTCTATTAACACTTCAATGTGGACCTACATTGAAACGTAAATTATCAAATTTTTAGTTTTTACTTTCTCTTTCTATAGAAGATATACCTAGTATTGTAATCGTGCAGATTTTTTTTACTTTTTTAGGTACAGGTCATCTATGAAAAAAAATATCGACCTTCATTTTTCTTTGTCTTGATATCACCCCCAGGGCGTCCCAAGGGCCCCGAACAGATTTTGGGGCCAAATCTCTAAAATAAAACCACATAACTAATTTTATTTGAATCAATTAAATTTTTATTTAAATCAATTAAAGGAACGTATTGAAATAGAGTGTCAGTCAAACACCATGAACAATTAAGGCCGTTTTAATACCCTCCGTCTCGTCTGTTAGACACTGAATTGGAACTCAAAAAATTCATATATGTTCAAAATTAGGACTGAAAAAAACCTTTCCTTACACTCTTATTTTTTGTTCGGTGACGTAGACATACTTAACTGAAAAAATGACAATAATAAAAAGTGTCACCAGCAACAAGTCGAGGAGTCATTAAAATGTAAAGTTAATTAATGAGTCACGTCGGCACGGACGTGAAATATTTTAATATAGAACAACTGTTGAATTGTTGCTCACTGCAATGGTGACGGCTGATGGCAGTCAACACGAGACATGCTATATTGTTTTAACAGTAAAAAAATCTTATTGTCTTCATTCATTCAATAGAGGCACCATCGTGTCCGATGGTAGCCAGATGTATGAGACAACAGCTACAGATACGTTGTAGTCTACCACCAATGTTTTTAATTTTCATCTGTATGATGAGGCTGATAATTCTTGGAGGCTGATAATTGACATGACACATGAGCCCCCAGAATCATGACAATCACTACAATACAATTACGTCAGTAACACAAGAAAATGAGTTGCAAAACTA
Organism: Pachypsylla venusta; assembly: GCA_012654025.1. Lineage (NCBI taxonomy): Eukaryota > Metazoa > Arthropoda > Insecta > Hemiptera > Aphalaridae > Pachypsylla > Pachypsylla venusta. The sequence goes on along the minus strand of CM022878.1, from coordinate 33,109,188 downwards.
ATGATATTACAGAGTTGCTTTCTGTGATATTTTACACCATCGGCTAACCCTCAAGTAACTTCTTACAATCTCAAGGATAAAAATATTTATAAAAAGAATTGTAAAATAATAAAAAATATTTACAAAAAAGACAATATCGATTCTAATTGATATTATTAGGGCGAGCTTTCAATAGCACTCAGGCTATCATCCTCAGGT
>CM022878.1:33082306-33100889 GCA_012654025.1 Pachypsylla venusta | reverse complement strand
AAAAAAAAAAAAAAAATCATTTGCAGAAAAAATGCGTATAGATTTTGTGTTCTGCACCCAAGCACAAAAAGCCCATCTGAGGCTTAGGTGCATGGGCTTATATAGCCCTAAGAAGGAAGCTAGCTCACGAATATACGAATATATCGGCTACTTCAAGGTTATTCCGTATTTATTGTTTTGTTTCTTCTTCTCCTCTTTGATCAATGGTTCGTAATGCAAGAAAGCTCACACAAAGGAGAATGGAAACAAGTCCTTCAATTCAGTGTGATTATATGAGCTAGATCTGATTCCGTTTTATTATGAGTCATTGAGTGAGTCATAAGTATGATTAGATCATTTTACTGAGTGATTCATTAGTGATCTTTAATCAGTCAAAAGATTCATAACTCACATCTCTACTCTCTATTATGAATGGACGGATGGGATTTTCGACTCACTTAGGTGAGTCGACATGATTCGACTCGACTCACAAATATGAGTCGACTCTCGATCTCGACTCGCATCGAGTGACAATTTTCAAAAACGCCTTATTTGATCAGAAAGACATAATAAAACCAATTGACAAAAGGGGCATCTACCAAATAAACGTTCCCAACTTCGGCGAAAACATTAAAAAGACACAATCAATCGTCACCAGAATAAAAGAACATTTTCTTTCAGTATACAACAAACACCCGGAAAAAAAAGCTACTCGTAAGTCGACTCTTTGAAGAGTCGAATCATTTCAAAAAGATGATTCGACTCGTGAGTGAGTCGATTCGTGAGTCAACTCATGGATGACTAGCCCATCCCCAGACTGGACTAATAGGCTATTCTTTATATTTTTATATTGACTGTATTTTTCCAATCTAGCGTCTACAATCAATAATCTACCTATATTTTATGTAAAGTTAGTATTTTTCAGTCAAACAATCGAACTCATGCCTCTGCTATTCTCTTTTATACATTTTAATCTTTGTTCAACACGCGATGATAATATTAAATTCTCTTCTGTTGGTATCCAAATCCCCGTCTCGGGTCTTGATTTCTTATTCAATAAGACATAAAATGTTTTCGAGGTTTTCCAACTTTAAACAAGAACTTTAATATTAATGAAAAGAAAAAAACAGGCTAAAGTTTTGTTTTGCGTTCTACTTATTTACTTACAAACCTACTGATGAAAATTATCAACTTCGCCATTTTTTTTAATTTTGCTTAACGTCTCTTTAACAACTTTTGATCATTCATTCATTCGATACTGGGGTTTTTACCCCCCAGCTACCCACATTGACCTCACCCAGCCTGAGTTGGGCCGAAAAAATAGCCAGCATTACGAGGTCGTGGAAACTCGCCAGTATCACGAGGGCTAGAGACTTGAAATTTCATATGTATATCAATTTAATGCCCCGAACTAACTGCCTTACCGTTGGAGCCTTTTTGCCGTTTTTTAGCGATTTTAATTAATCATAAAAACCCCCCCCCCCCGAAATTTCATTATTTTTTATGCATGACTTATGTAATATTGTAAGGTGTAACTCATGATTGCCACCAACAACAACGACATCAACATACCTCCCATGATCATTATTTTCAGTTGTTAGTCCTGGCTTGGCTGTCAATCCTTCGAAACCCTTCCCCCCGAAAAAAAATCTAGAGTACGGCCCTGCATATTTCCTCCGTTGTACCTTGCCGGAAATTTCCCCTGACCAAAATGAATTGTTAATATTTTCTAATATTTCATTGTACTACTTAATATACCCACGATATTTTGGATTGTTGTTACCCACATTCGCGTCGCACTCAACATTTATTCAAAAGTTCAGTTAATGTCCTTGAACTTTTGGATATCTTTCTGAAAGTGGGTTAGCCTTTTCCTTTTACTATATCTCCCTCAAATTTTGTCAATGACTTTTACCTTACTCTGACCTTTGAGGAAAATTTAATTGTAAATAGGTAGGAAAATAAGTTTGACCTTTTACCATCATCGAAAGGTGTACAACGGGATTGCTTAATTAACAGCTACTGTTCATTTTTAATTTATTGCTTGCACTGAAATTTTCGTGTTGTTGAGTTTTATGGGTCCCCAAAGTTGAAAAAAACGCCAAAGAGTATCAGCCATTGGTGCGCGTGCGTCTGTCTGTAAACAAGATAATATCTCAAGAACGACAAAGGCTATATATTTGAAATTTGGTATATTTTATGCCAAATACGAACCACAAAACATCGTGTCTATAAAGAGAACGGTAAGAGCTAGACCTTAAAATTTGGTGCCCATATTCATATTAGGTACTTTTATGCAACAACATATTTATTTTAAGTGTAATCTATATTTGGCGGTTTTTTGCCGATTTTTAGAGCGTCTTTTGGTGACCGCTTCTTGGCAGTTTTTACGAGTAAAAAAGAAAACGGTAAGAACAAGAGCTTAAAAATTGATCAATTAAATGTATGAAATCTAAAACGACACTTTATACTTTTGGTTGAAATCAAATCTATAGTTGGCGGTTTGTTGTCCCTTTTTAGCGGTTCAATGAATCGTCGATAAAAAGAAAATGGTAAGAGCTTTTGGTGTCTATTTATATCAATTTTATGCATGGAATGCGGCAAGACATTATTGGCTGAAGTCCAATCTTCCATCAGCAGTTTTGGTTACATACGGGCCCATTGCTGGAACTCGACATTTGGGTTGACACGAGATATTTTTTACCTACCTACTATCAGAGGATTTTGCTTATTTGATCGTATACCAGTATACCCCATATTGCGCCAATTTGAATTAGATAATAAAAGAATTGCATGCAAATAACCCATTGGGGGTTAGAAATTAGATAAATAATTGTCATATTAATGTAATTGTTATCCTCTAGCACTACCTACTGGGCTCTATCCGTTCAATGTACACAGGGTGGAACAATAATTTCATAACATTTTGATTTATTATTTTCAATAATAAACCTTTGGATTCGTCACGAAAAAAAAAAAAAAAATACTCCAACTCAAAATTTGATTTTTTACGTTTCAAGGAACGTAAAATTCAACCGTTGTCGGATTTTTCCGTTTTTTTGCCGATGTACACTTATCCTATTTAAGAGAGTATGGTAAGAGCTACAGACTTGAAATTTGGTATATATGTCATATTTGGGGTATCAGTAAGCTTCGAAACTTTTGGGTGTAATCAAATTTAAAGTTGGTGGTTTTCACCGCTTTTTAGCGGTTTTCATTAATCCTGTCTAAAAGAGATTGGTAATATTAGCAAGAGACTTGAAATTCGGCATGTATATGTCAAATTTAGAGTCCAGAACTTTTGGGGGGGAGGGGATTTTTANGGGGGGGGGGATATTTTTTAGCCAGTAAAATAATAAACCCATGTGTCACACATAGGTAGAGTATTCATTGGTCAAATTATCTACTTTTTAAAGGGGGGTTTTATGAGCCTTCATAACCTTTTAACTTCCTATAACTTTTAAACATAAGCCTCCTTCCCTAAATCTAACTTGCTTTTCCGAATCGGTTAGAAAAATAAGACTGTGAATACTTCGATCACTTAAATGGCCACAATTTGGTCACGTGTGGCCTAATATGGCCCAAAACGAATCAGATATAATGAATGGAAAAATAAGAAAAAAAAGAATACCAAAATGAATCAAAATCTGATTAGGCGTTCGAGAGTTATCGTGGTACAAATTGAAAGCTTTGGGGGCATCGAAAAGCATGTTGGGTAATTTCTTTATAGTCCAGACCTAGGGTGAACATACGTCCCGCTTTCGGCGGGACAGTCCCGTTTTGGAGACCCTGGTCTCGCTGTCCCCAGCAATTGTTTGGGGACGCTAAAATTGTTCCGCTTTTGACCAAAGCAATGAATGTGTCCCACTTTTTGGTGAAACTAACTTTTTAAAAATAAATGCGCCCGTTTGAGACAAATCAGCTCCGGCCGGAAATCAAACCTCGAATGCTTGTAATGTTGAGTATTAGCTAGGGTAGTGTACCTACTTTATTTAGTGTTAAAAGCTATGCTCATCGTCAAGTTAAACATCAACAGAAGTTGTGTAGAATTTCGTGCACATTTGAAGGAGAGACCCGTCATGCTGAAGAAAATTTGTTCTGCTGACAAATAGTAAGAGAATGGATAAGTAAAAGAGTTCTATCTACCTTGTTAATTTTTGCCGTGAACACTAATAAATAAATGAAGGTCCCCATATACATTTCCCCTCCGCACCATTCCTCCCCCCAAAAAAATACCGCGTCTCGCTTTGGCCCCAAAAATTTTAGGTCACCCTATTCATACCACTTCATTTGACTCATAGATAACTGAATTCCTAAGGAAAGAACTTTTTTCTGTTACATTACACCCTGTATAATTTAAAATGGGCAGTTTCAATTCAAGGTCTTTTGCAAGAATATGTAATGGTAAAATCAATAAATAGAAATGACTTTTGTGTCCATCCTCCTCAACGTTAAAAACGTATCGCCCGCCAGTGCCTCGATGACCCTATCATTAAAGAGATAGTATTATGGATTGCATGACAGTGTGGAAAACAGGGTGGCCATTTTGTATAGGTTGCAGTTGTGACCCGTGCTTTGCCACAATTAAAATTTGTAGAATTTGACCGAAAAATTAGTTTTATCTCGAAAACGATTTAACATTTTTTAGTTCTGATAATTTATCTGATATCCAGAATTCTGCGCCTATTTTTCTTGGCACATTAGAATCATGACCGTTCCCGTGCTAACATTGTTCCATGATTCCATAAAAAAATCGTCCGTAAACGGTTCGACATATTGTACCTAATGCTGATTTTATTTCTGTGGTCTCATTCTGTATTTCCTTTTTTTTGGGGGGGGGGCTGTCTATTTCCATATTTTTTTAAATATTCTTCCCGTTTTGGATAAATAATTAGTGATCCCCATACACAAGTTGGAAAATCGTTCGTAACTCGAATACGGTTGGACAGTTTTGAATTCTGATAATATTTCTGAGGTCTTGACCTATGTTTTTTTGATTTGTTCTAGCTAAAAAAATAGAATTTTTTAAGTTCCATAAAAAATCGTCCGTAAACCGCTCGACATTTTTTTTATTTTTTATTCCGTTAATACCTATTTCTGGCAATGGGGTTTGAAATCATTCCAAAAGCAATTTTTTGATATCTCTTATCGTTTTGGCTAAGCAAATATTGATACCCATTCAAAAATCGGAAAATCGACCGTAAATCAAAATTCTGATAATTTTTCTAGGGTTGTAGCCTACGGTTTTTTTTGGGGGGGGGAAAACCATACCCATCAATTTTTCGATATCTCCTACCCTTTTAGCCAAACAATACAAATAAACATACATACACACATACAACATATTTCCCTTATAAATATAGGTATAGATAAATATCTGATAAGAACTTTGTGGGAAAGCGGGTGGCCTTTTTTTTGTGGCGAGGTGGACACGGCTCATTTATTAATAACAATTGAAAAATGCCAATTAAATATTTATTGTAGCTTCTTAGAATTCTACCAACTCAATCTATTTCCCAGCAAACCATTTGGAATAGTGTCAGATCACGAGTGCCGAATTATCCATACGACTGTGCAGTGGCGACCAGTAATTATTAAAGCGGGGGGGGGGGGGGCNGGGGGGGGGGGGGGGGCTACATTACAAGAACAAAATTGTGCAACCCCAGCATACTGGAAATACAATAGATGTTGATTTTCACTGAAATATCAAATAGGGAAGCGACTGAATGCGTAGGGACACCGCGTGGAACTATACTTCAGTTTATCTAGCCGTGGGACTGTACCTCAGTTTATCTAGTCGTGGGACTATACCTCAGTTTATCTAGCCGTGGGACTGTACCTCTCTTTATCTAGTCGTAGGACTATACCTCAGTTTATCTAGCCGTGGTCCTATACCTCAGTCCATATAGCCGTGGGACTATACCTCAGTTTATCTAGCCGTGGGACTATACCTCAGTTTATCTAGCCGTGGGACTATACCTCAGTTTATCCAGCCGTGGTCCTATACCTCAGTTCATATAGCCGTGGGACTATACCTCAGTTTATCTAGCCGTGGGACTATACCTCAGTTTATCTAGCCGTGGGACTATACCTCAGTTTATCTAGCCGTGGGACTTTACCTCTGTTTATCTAGCCGTGGGACTATACCTCAGTTTATCTCGTTGTAAAAATTGGATTGTTTCCCAAAATTTTGCAACAATTAATTCAAAAAATGCTCAATTTTTTTAATTGATTTCATCAAAATCGGACCACATGCTCAAGAGTTACAGAAAATACAAAGAAGAAAGTTTAAAACCAATTGTTATTTCTATGCAATTTGATTATCGTGTTATTTTTCAGTCTCTGAAGCATCCAAACTTGGTGAATCTTCTTGAAGTATTTCGACGTAAGAAGAAACTTCATTTGGTGTTTGAATTCTGTGATCATACTGTGCTAAATGAGTTAGAGGTTCATCCAGAAGGCCTGCCCTGGGATCTCATAAAACAGATTACATGGCAAGTCCTAAGGGGAGTTTCCTATTGTCATCGTCATGCCTGCATACATAGAGATATTAAACCTGAAAATATTTTACTCACAGCAAATGGTGTTGTGAAACTTTGTGATTTTGGATTTGCCAGATTGATAAGTAAGTCTCCATGTCCGCTTCTCCTTTAACTTCACCCTTTCCCAATTCTATTTGGGGTTGGCGTTGCTTTCTTTAATTCCACCATGCCATATACTTTTGTTCTCTTTAGCTGTAACCCTTTCCTGGCACGGTAACCTTAGCTTGCTTCTCACATTATCAATTGAAACTGCGTAATACCTAGATTATACGTAATACCTAGATTTTTGCTGATGATCTCTCATCATTGGTTTGAAGCAGAGTTTTTTTTAAAGGCTGGATGCCCTTCCTAACACCAAAAAAATAACACTTCCTAACACTGAAATACATATTATAGTTACAGCCCTCTTCTTCAACTTTACCTTTTCTATTGGTTTATTATTTTCAATAATGAACCTTTGGAATCGTCACGAAAAAAAAAATACCCCCCCTCAAAATTTGATATTATACGTATCAAGGTACGTAGAATCCAAAAATCGAATAAAAAAAAATCCGTTTGTCCGCCGTACATCGTGATGGGCACTTTTGCCACTTAGCGTTGACCGATTTGGATGAAATTTGGTATATAGGTCCCATCTGGGCTCTAATAATAAACCCAGGTGTCACATTGGCAGAGTTTTTGGGATTTGGGGTTGGCGCTGCTTTTCTTAATTCTACCATGCCACAACCTTCTGTTCGGTGCCTACTCCCTTTACTATAACTCTTTCCTGGCACGGTAACCCTCGCTTGCTTCTCACAATATCCATAGAAACTGTGTAGAAACACGTTTTTTTCTAATGATCTCTCATCATAGGTTTCAAGCAAAGTTTTTTTTAAAAAAATAAATAAAAGGCTAGATGCCCTTCCTAACAGTAAACCTTCTGTATTTACACTTAGTACCGTCACCTAATGAAGCTGGCTTGCTCCCCTCACCTCGGTGGCTACATTATTGTAGGTACAACCTAATACGACTAAATTATGATTGACGTTAAATGAAATGCAAAATCTATTTTTATATTTTGGAACCATAAAAATGAAAGGAAACAATTGAAAACATGAACATCGGACGAAAATATTTTTGTTTTGTTACGAGTAATATAAAAAGAGGAGGGTAAAAAAATGTTATAGATAGTAGGTACCAATAACTTTAAAAAAATAGGTTTCCTTATTTACCTAATACGACAAATTTATTTAAATATTGTTTAGATAGAGGAAAGTGGGTGCACGCGGCGAATAAATATTAAAACTAAAGCCTAACGGAGACCACACCAAATTGCTTTGTATGGTTCTTTTCCCCGTAGCTGTAGAGTTCCTTTTGGCTGAAATATATCAGTCTAAATGGAACCACCGAGGGGGGGGGGNAGCTGGTTTGTAAGTTTCCAGTGAATGGAGGGTAAAACCCCTGTAACGAATAACCAATAGATGTTTTAAGCCCGTGTAAAAAAATCTGCTTCAAACCAATAATGAGTTTCTATACACAGTTTCAATTGATACTGTGAAAAGAAAGCTAGGGTTACCGAGCCAGGAAAAGGTTATAGCTAAAGGGATTAGGCACCGAACAGAAGGTTGTGGCATGGTAAAATTAAGGAAAGCAACACTGACCACAAATAGAATTGGGAAAGTGTGAAGATATTAGTCTATTTTGTTCTTTTGCAAATATTGGAAATTTGAACCAAGATGCAATAGAATTCATAGTAGATACCTATTCCTGGAGGTTTTGGTTATGTTTTTTGTGGGGGGGGCTATCCAAGTCATTTTTTGGTATCTATTAGGTACCTTTTAGGCTGAATAATGGGTACCTATAAATTATATATTGAATTATTGAAGCGTTTCATTTTCCAGTTCAAGTTTTGATTAAATCCTTTCTTATTTTTTACTTGTTATAAATTATAACTGAAAGGAAACAATTTCTTGGTTTAACCATCGATGAGTTACTTTATTATGAGTCTGTTCGTCAGTCAGTATACCAACTGGGCTTTGTGTTTTTTATAAGTATAGATTAGATAAGTGGGCTTTATGACACACGCTACCTAATAGATTATTTCATACTTTCTCCAATTCATGTTTGAAAACTTCATCTTCATGAACACGGACTTGAAATTTGTTTCTAATAAATTGATAGTTTCTTCTCAAACAGTTAACACAATGTACGATAAATAATTAAATTTAACAAAAAAAACACAAATACCTTAGATAGGAATGTATTAAAATTTGACTTGATTACAAGATACCTTATAATATCAAACAAAAATTTCGCCTCCAACTTTTGGATTGCTTGGGCGTCCAGTGGTAAATGGGAGTATGTTATTTGGTCCTAACGATGACCGATTCTATGCACTGGGATCACTTGATGGGATATATTATAAGATTATAATTAGTAGCGGAGTTATCCCTTGGGAAATGTAACCACCGAGGGGAACAAGCCTGTTTCATTAGGTCTTAAGCCCCTGTAAATGCAGAAGGTTTGGTGTTAGGAAGGACATCCAGCCGCTAAACCTCTCCTTCAAATCAATGATGAGAGATCATCAGTTTGAAGTAAAAGAAGAAGTTATCCCTTGAAGGTGAGGAGATATGAAGAAAAGAAAATATACCTGACAGAACTTATCTATGAACATTTTGGAGGAGATTTTGTCGCCAAACCCCCTATGTATACCTACCACTTAAAATAGAGTTTCTTAAAATAGAGTTTTTATGGGCCAAATAAGAAAGGATATGGTCACTAAAAAATTGGGATGACGCTTTTTGATGGAAGGACCAACCTCCAAAGTTATGATTTCCTTTGAGAATTTTTACAATCATTTCTGAACGGTTATTTAAATTTCAATACTTTCTGTAACACTCAATGATGTACACAGCTACACAGGGAGATGTTGGAATAAATGACTTTTCTAAAATCAAAAGATGCCCGAATTTTGGGGAGTCTCTGTATGTGTTAATATACTCATTGCTATTTCAGATCCAGGAGAGAACTATACAGACTACGTGGCAACGCGGTGGTACAGGGCGCCAGAACTTTTAGTTGGAGATACTTTGTACGGACCTGCAGTAGATGTTTGGGCAATAGGTAAGAATCTATTATCTATACAGACTACGTGGCAACACGGTGGTACAGGGTGCCAGAACTTTTAGTTGGAGATACTTTGTACGGACCTGCAGTAGATTATAGGTAAGCATGTATTATTATCTTTGTTAGGACACACCCATTGAGTAAGTTTTCTCTTCTTTACTTATCTCCTCTATCCTCTACGTTATTTAATTTTTTTGCGTGATTTTTGACAAATTTGTGGATTCTACTTTCTTTTTATTCGCAAATTTAACACTTTGGAAATTCACATTCACACCTTTGGCGGTGTGCCTACTGAATGAGTTAAGAGTTGTTAAGAAGGAACACCGCAAAAGGTGTGAGAGTGAGTTTCCGAAGTGTGGAAAGTTGCGAATAAAAGGCGTAAAGGAGAGGTTTGTAAGATTTGTGAGATTTTTAAAAGTAGTGAAATTAATGTAAAAGAGAAAGGATTAACAGGGGAGGAAAAATATGCAATTGAAGTGGGTACTGTTTTGATTTCAGTGCTTTTTGTGACTAATTACTTGGTGGAAACTTTTTACCGCGATTTTTTTTTTGTGGCGGGGGGGATTATTAATACATGAGGCATGAGGCTCTTGGTAATGCTTTTTACATATTTTTTTAGATTTTACAAATTGTAAATATAGGGAAATATGCAGTTGTAATACGGTGCCCCTATGCATAACAAACTAAAAATAATTTTGATTTATTTTAGGCTGTGTATTTGCTGAATTGATAAAAGGCGAAGCTTTGTGGCCAGGGAAATCAGACGTCGATCAACTCTATCTGATCAGTAGGACGATAGGTAAGATGCGGCTGAACAAAGTAGAATGAGGTCCATGACATCCACCCTGCCCACAGCAATCAAACACAGGTACGCACGGGCATTTGCAGACGAAATGAAGGGATTTGTGTAAGTCTGAGTGTGTATATAATCGATTATATCGAAATCCGAAAATCGATATTATCGATATAATATCGACATAACAACATCTGTTCCTTTTCCCAACAGGTGATCTTATACCACGACATCTGCATATATTTCAAACCAATGAATATTTTCGCGGAGTGAGTCTCCCCCATGCAGACAATGTGATACCTTTAGAAATGAAAATCGGAAAACCTGCTGCAAGCAATATTTATTTAATTGATTTTTTAAAGGTTAGTATCTATCTGGCTTTTGCTCTCCGTCAACTCAGTGGCTCCCACAAGAGGGGGTCTGTGTCTTTTCAATATTCAATTTTTTATGGGCATACAGTGATCGAACCCAATATTACCTTTCGCACGGTTAGCGGGTATATACAAATTCCTTTCCATACGAATCATAGATTGTTCTCCTATTCCAATTATTGATTCCATTCCATTCAATCACTGATTCATTTCCACTCAATCATTGATTCCATTCAATCATGTTACTTTTTCAGACCTGATACTTATTCTTATATTATTAGGTATCTATTTAAAATTGAGCTACTTAGGTATCTGTGTTAAAAATAATTATAATAAAAAAACAGCTCGTAAGTTTTCCCCCGGTTTCAGGCCCGCATCCAGGATTTTATTTCGGAGGGGGGGTCATATAAAGGGAGTTTTACCATATAGGGATTATAGGAAAAATCAATTCTCTTCAAAAATTTCGGCAGGGAGGGGTGGTTGAACCCTTAAAACCCTGTCCCGGATATGGCCATGCCCATGTCCGATTTTCTACGGCCCTGACAGCAGCTTCTGCTTTCTCATTTCAGAGATGTCTTGATAAGGATCCGCTCCGGCGATGGTCATGTGATCAACTGTTGAGGCATCCTTATTTCAATGGATATTATTTTGAAGTACCTGATAATGTTCAATATGAGGAGTTGACGCAAATGTCTAGGATCCCAAAGGATAAAAATAAAGTAAGTATATTTTCGAAGTGAGCTCTATGTTTTGTTTTCACTTTTCACCAATTTCGCTTATACACAGGGTTCACCGAGAGAAAATACGGGCCCGGGATTAGAAAAAATCGAGTCCCTTTACTGAAATGAACAAATTCTTAATGCCCCCCAAAAGCCCGGATCCGGGGGGATTATCCCCGTCAACCCCCCCCCCCCTTGCTGAAATGGGCTGAATAGTTTTCGGCCATATAGTGCTCAACTTGTGTCCATTAGAGAGGTATCCGGTTCAATTCCCAGGATTTTTGCCTGCGTTCATGGCACGTTGAATAACTCTAGCGCGAAACAACCAATGTACCCGAACTTTTCTATGAAATTTTGTAACTTTTGAATTAATTGTGATAGAGCTCTGAAATGTACCTACTAGTTAATTTCGCTGAAAGCATCGCAAATCGAGATGTACCCGAACTTTTCTATGAAATTTTGTAACTTTTGAATTAATTGTGATAGAGCTCTGAAATGTACCTAACAAATCGGGTAGTCCCATTTAAAATTTAACTTTCAGATCGCTCCTGATTCCTGGTAGGAATCAGGAGCGAAAATAAATTGCTTTAATACACTGAATACTTGAATAGCAATAACGAAAACTACAAGTCGTTATCTCTTTTCGTTCCAGACAAAAACAGGTGTTCCCGATCTTTTCTCGCACGCTGTATAAAAATCAATAATTTTATTCCTTTTCAGACCTCAAATTCAAATAATTCGAACAATTCAAATGGACTTCTGTTTCCACAACTCTCATCGCATGATCCAAGTCCTAACGAATCTATGAGAAGTACATCAAATCCTGCGCAATATCAATACAAATTCGACCATCTGCCTGACATTTGACAGCAGTGGTAGAATTGACATGAAATCAATCGACCAATAATATTAACCATAATCAAAATATTTTAATTGTTTAATAAAATCTGAGGGGCAATTACTGAATGGTCACAAAGAACGTTGGTCAATATTTGTGTTTACATTTACGTGTTCCTATTGATCAATATTTGAATTTACATTAACGTGTTCCTATCGATCAATATTTGTCTTTACATTTATGTGTTCCTATTGATCAATATTTGTGTTTACATTTACGTGTTTCTATTGATCAATATTTGAATTTACATTTACGTGTTTGTATTGATGAATATTTGAGTTTACATTTACGTGTTCCTATTGATCAGTATTTGAGTTTGCATTTACGTGTTCCTATCGATCAATATTTGTGTTTACATTTACGTGTTCCTATTGATCAATATTTGAATTTACATTTACATGTTTGTATTGATGATTATTTGAATTCACATTAACGTGTTCCTATCAATCAATATTTGTGTTTACATTTAGGTGTTCCTTTTGATCAATATTTGTGTTTACATTTACGTGTTCCTATTGATCAATATTTGTGTTTACATTTACGTGTTCCTATTGATCAATATTTGTGTTTACATTTACGTGTTCCTATCGATCAATATTTGTGTTTACATTTAGGTGTTGAGTGTTGGTCAGTAATTATTAGATCTTCTCAAAACGGTATAATGTCAAGTAGCATAATAACAAATAAATAAAAATTGACAATGTTTTGACTTGACTAAATATTTTTTATTTGCAAATTTTACAAATTGGTTACATATTGGACATTTGTACAAAGGATAAAAATCTTTAAAAAAGAGTACATTGACACGTTTCGTCTCCTCCTAGAGACATTGTTCTGAAGATGTCTTCAGGAGGAGATGAAACATGTCAACTCAATTTGTAAATATTTTATAATGTAACCTTTTTAAATATCTTTATCATCTGTACAAATGTACAATATGATTTAGTCAAGTGAAAACCTTTTTTTATTTATTTGTTAGTAATTGTTTAGCCAGACCGGTAAGAGTTATCGAAATCTATGTGAATGGACCATGGACCACTTTAAAACCATAGGCTGGATCCCCAGAAAAACGTTTGTTTTCTGGAGTTACTGTCTATAGTTTTGAAAATGTCGAATAGCTATTGAGTTACGGCCGATTTTTGTCAGGAAAATGATAGAAAACTAATTAGCACGGGAACTGCCATATCTCTAAGGCACTGAGCGAAGCGGTCGCAGCCTGCTATTTGTAATCTATATAAAAGGCACCCGCAGTTTATTTTATAAGGATTTCAGTAGACCCGGAGATATTTTAGGTGGGACATCAGACACCTTTGCTGATTAAGATATGAAATTTATTGGTGTACCTTATTTATGATCGTACTGGTTTAAGTACCCAATTTTGTCAAAATTATTTTCACGGGCAATCGGATTTCTCTAAAAAAAATCTTCTGATGATTATTTGTCATGATGCCAACCAAATTTTGTCAATTTTTCGACTTCAAACAGTACCAAACAGTGTGATCGGCAAATATAGGTATTTCATTAAATTCGCTATTTGATTGCTTTGATATCAAACTTAAAAGTGACCGAAATTTGTATAAATAGTCTAGATGGGGTTTAAACGAATGACAAACAAGTTTGTCATGTTTGATCGTTTTTGAAAACTATTTCATTAATCTTACCTTTAAAAAATATTTCTGAGGCAATACTCATGTGAAGAAAAACTAAATTAACTTTCGATTAAAAATCGTATTGGTGAAATAGAAAATATTAAAATTATATTTTTTACAGATAAATATTTGATTGCTATGGTATAATACGCAACAAAATTTGAAATTAAATCATTTTGTCTGAAAGTCAAATCAAATAGTTGTGAATATATACCAAACACACAAATTCAACAAAATTTTTGGCATTCATAATTTTTGCCGAAATTTTAAAATCATGACAAGTTGTGTGATATGATCTTAATTAACAGTATCTTTATGATCACTATTCAGTAAGCAAGCCTTTTAATTATTATTAAATAATTAAGCCAAAATAAAGCCATTGAGATTTTGTGTATCTGTAAATAAATATAATTGTTTTCTTTAAAATATTGTGTCTTTATAATTTCTTGGGGCACCAAATGAAATTTAAAAACTCTGCCAATGTCAAACATGGGTTTATTAATTTACTGGCTAAAATACCCCCCACAAAAGTTCTGGGGTATAATGAGACCCAAAGACACACATACCAAATATCAATTCCCTGGCTCTTACCATTCTCTTTTAGACAGGATTAATGAAAACCGCTAAAAAGCGGTAAAACCGCCAGTGGTAAATTTGATTGTAGCCAAAAGTTTCGAAGCTTACTGAGACCCCAAATATGAAATATATACCAAATTTCAAGTTTCCAGCTCTTAATACTCTTTTTATACAGGATAAGTGGAAATCAACAAAAAGCGGTAAAAACCGCCAAAGGTGTACAATTAGACCCTAGATGGGACCTACACATCTAATTTCATTTAATTCGGCCAACGCTAATTCGCAAAAGTGCCCATCACGGGCTACGGCGGAAAACGGATTTTTTTATTAGATTTTTGGAGGGGGGCGGTGAGGTAATTTTTTTGTGACGTTTCCAAATGTTATTAAAAATAATAAACCAAAATTCTGTTATAAGATTGACTGACGATTTGTTTTTGTCAAGGAAAAATCTAACTCTCAGTTCAATCGGAATGGTTCAGGTTTTTAGAAACGGATCAATGTCTCATTTTTTAGGAAAAAATATTATGCTATTGCTATGAAGTGAAAGCTCCTAATGTGCAGAATTTTATTTACGATCAGAAATGAGACATTGAATTGCCCTTAAGTCTTGGACCTTTAAAAAAATCCTTAAACATACAAACTGGAAATTTATGCAAAATAAAAACGAAAATCCTATGTTAAAATTTATGAAGCAGTTCCATCGGAAACACGCTGTATAAAACATTATCTTATCTCGAAGTGTTTCAATACATGGATTGTTGTGAGGTGCGCCAGGAAAGAAAACGAAATCGCGAACCATTCACCATATTTAAAAACAATAATAAAAAACACAGCTTGATGAGTACCTAATAATATACAGGGTAAGTCATTATAAAGGACATAGTCAAATATCTCGGTAACCGTTAGAGATAGGAGGAAAACGTTCGATACAAATCCCTCTTATTTTTTGGGGGGAAATTTAATGGTGACCTTGAAATTTTTCTCACAGGTTGAAGGTTTTGTTAAGGTCAACTATATTTTAAATAAAACACTGTATTTTTTATTATCGAATTTTGCATACAAAAAGAAATATTTTTGTATGCAAAAATATTTCTTAATTTTTTTTTTTTTTCGATTGGACTTACAGTTTTCGAGATAAATTTTACCTTGACGTGCTCTGAGTGAGAGATATTTACCTAACATATGAAGTATACGGCAGTACGGCACAATGCACATGTTAGATATCTCCAACCAAGAGCACGTCAAGGACAAAATTATCTCAAAATCAAATCGAAAAAAAATTTGAGCAAAAAATATTTCTTTTCTAATACAAATTTCAATGCCAAAATTAAAAATACAGGATTTCATTGTTTGTTTGTTTAAAAAAAACAAAAACAAATTGACCTTAAATTAACCCTGAAGACAACCTTGGAGAAAACGTTTTTTTCCTATCTCTAACGGTTCTCGAGATATTTGACTAGGTATGTCCTTTAAAATGACTCACCCTGTATACCTAGTAATCACGACGGATCAACCTTGCCCGGCCCTGACCTTTAGATGAATAGATTAAAGCCTTTAATATTCAATTAGATCACATAATCATTACAAAAATGAATTCATTGACGTAATAAATTATTATGTGAAAAGGTCCTTTGCATCATATCGAGAGTGATGTCATAATGGGCGGAGTTTTTTTTTCTGGAAAGAGTTTTATGAAAAATGGGAACGTGCTTAAGAGGCCCAGCTAGTGGTTGAACCCATTCGATTAGTGTACCTCAAACATTGCACCCAAAAGATTCGGGGCACGATTAGACCTATATACCAAATTTCATCCAAATCGGTCAAGTGGCAAAAATGCCCTTCACGGCGTACAGCGGACAAACGGTTTTTTTTATTCGATTTTCGGATTCGAATTACCCGGAAACGTAAAATATCAAACGTAAAATATAATATCGTAAAATTTCGTGACAATTTCAAAGGTTCATTATTGAAAATAATAAAAACAACTAAGAATAATTCATTCTAAGTTTCAATAATATAAGACAAAGCGTTTGAGAGCTATTGTGGAAGGAACAGACGTTTAAAGAACAATCATTGTGTTGAAAATAAATCTCAACTCGTTCGATCAATATTATTGTTCCTTACATTCTACATCCAGGGCCACCGAGAGAGGGGGGGGGCAGGGATAGTCCCCCGGGCCCAAGCTTTTGAAGGAACCCTGTGGAGGGGCCCTTGAGAATTTATTTATTTAGTAAAGGGGCCCTTAATTATTTAGTCCTGGGCCCGGATTTTCTCTCGGCGGTCCTGTCCACATCCGCCCCTGATTTGACATTAACTATGGCAATGTTTATTTGAGCTATAAAAAACTGAATACTGATAAGCAGATTGGACATGAACCCATTCAGTTAGTGTATCTCAAACGTTGGAAGTGAATCTTAGTGTGTGCCAGTTATTAATTTATGGAGAATTGATGACCCAGTAACAAACATGTCAAACAATAGTTTTTATAGGAAGATATTTGGAGCACATTTAAAAAGTAAGTAGGTACTACGAGCAATAATTCTGTCAACTGTACACCACAATCACTTAAAATGGCCGCCATTTGGCCTCGTATGACACAATAAACCATACGGGTTTCATTGATCACTGCACAATGTTTTCATTGTTTAATGGGGTACCTACCCACTTTTAATCGTTGCAATTCAAACTTTCAAACACCCTGTAGGTATATGCATTCTACTTTCACTTCACCCTTTCCCAATTCTATTTGACATCGCTTTCCTTAATTCTACCATACCACAACCTTTTGTTCGTTGACCACTCTCTTTAACTGCAACCCTTTTACAGTATCAACTGAAACTGCGTAGAAACTCGCTTTTTGCTGATGATCTCCTTTTTAGAGGCTGGATGACCTTCCTGACATCAAATCTTCTTTATTTACACGGGCTTAGGACCGTCACCTAATAAAGCTGGCTTGCTCCCTTCTGTGACTACATTAATAGAGTCGAAAACTAAAGAGCTATATGAATGTCCATACCGAATTTCATCAAAACTGGATAAGGCGTTCCAGAGTTATCATGGTACAAAATGACAAACAAACAAAAATACTCTCAGTAGCAATAGTTTCCCATTGCTTTGGCTAATTTAAACTAGCCTATTTAACTTAAACACTTTGAAAGAAATGCTCACGAGTACCAGAATTCTTGAAAAAAAAAACCTGGATCCAAATGTGACTTTCAACCATTTTAATTGAGTGAAGTCTACATTCTACAATTCATACGACTAAAGTATGCTTAAAAGACTTGGAAGTAAAAAATAAATGAAAATTAGAAGTTAGAAACAAGAGATTTGATGTGAGCGGCTCATGTGACGTCATGCGCCATACTAGACAAAACATTTCACATGACAAACATGGGAAAGAAAATAAATCCAAAATCAAACTAGAAATTGACCCTATCAAATAATTTCTGCAGAATTTGTGAACTCGTGGATTTGTGTTTTCAGAATATGCATACAGACATTTCTCACAGATCGGATTTATTGGGCTTGGTAACATGGGATCTCATATGGCGAGGAATTTGCTTAAAAACGTAAGTGTAAATTTGAGCGATCACTGAAGTAATGCGAAAGCGCTTTGGGGGAATAACTTTTTTTAAAAAAAAACAATTGAGTGATGAGACTGAATAACTTTTATGAAAAAACAATTGGGTGATGAGTCCGAATAACTTTTTTTTAAAAAAAAAAACAATTGAGTAATGAGACCGAATATCTTTTATAAAATAAAACAATGGAGCAATGAGACCGAATAACTTTTTTGAAAAAACAATTGAGTGATGAGTCCGAAAAACTTTTTAAAAAAAAACAATTGATTAATGAGACCGAATAACTTTCTTAAAAAAACTTTTGAGTAATGAGACCGAATAACTAAAAAAAAAAAAAAAAAAAAAAAAAAAAAAAAAAAAAAAAAAAAAA
>CM022878.1:33065082-33082210 GCA_012654025.1 Pachypsylla venusta | reverse complement strand
AAAAAAAAAAAAAAAAAAAAAAAAAAAAAAAAAAAAAAAAAAAAAAAAAAAAAAAAAACTGATGAGACTGAATAACTTTTTTAAAAAAACTATTGAGTAATGAGACCGAATAACTTTTTTTTAAAAAAACAATAGAGTGATGAGACTGAATAACTTTTTTTTTAAAAAAAACCATTGAGTAATGAGACCGAATAACTTTAAAAAAAAATGAGTGATGAGACTGAATAACTTAAAAAAAAATTGAGTGATGAGACCGAATAACTTTTTTTAAAAAAACAATTGAGTATTTATCTAAAGTATTTATCTTTACATTAAATTTGTAAATAAGTGTTGTAAATGTTATATTATTGAATTATGTTTTAAAAAATCTATATATATCTTTGTGTTATTATGTCATGGTTATGGACATCACAGCATTACAAGGTGTTTTCAACATTCACTCTAATATCACGAAACCTAAGCTACACTTTAACCATTTTCACCTTATAATGCTATTACCATAGCTACTCAATTGTCCTTAGGAGGCTAAGTTACCCTCAAACAACCAGAACAAGTAGAAAATTTCGAAAAAAAACCTTTTCAAGTTTTTAACCCGTCCAGGAGTCGAATCCGTCCATGATATGTTGTCGCGACATAGGTAGGTAATTTAAGATATCGCACCGTGACTGACTTAATTTGGTAAAAATCGAAAAAATGATGGCCCACATTGACTGGATCATAAAATTTAGGTATAGATTGGTGTTTTTACCCTATTTAATGATACATACACAGATATGAATCTACATAGGTATATTACATTGAGTTTTATTATTATTTACTTTGAATTTCAGGGACACGATGTGATTGTATACGATACAAATGTTGAAGCGAGTAAAAAATTAGCACAGGAAGGGGCTAATATGACTCTGTCTTTGAGTACTCTGGCTTCAAGTTGCAAATTTATCATAACAATGCTCCCGGCAAACGAACATGTCCTGGACACATACAATGAGAAAGACGGTCTTATCAAGTATGTAACTTGAAAAAACATTTCATGATATGTAATTACTTTTCAAATATATAAGAGGCACATTTTCTCACATCCTGTGTCAACTTTCCGGTTTAAATGTAATGTAAAAAAAAAAAGTAAATTTATATTTCTTTGTGTTATTATATCACAATTTTAGTGGGCATCATATCATTACAAGGTATTCTCAAACAATCACTCCAATATCACTAACCCTAAGCTGTACACTTTAACAATTTCCTTCTAATGTACCACTTGGCGCTTGTACCATAGCTACTCAATTGTCCTCAGCAGGCTGAGTTACCCCCAATCACAACCAGACCAGGTAGAAAATTTGAAAAAAAAAACATCAAATTTTCGACCCGTCCAGGAATCGAACCCCCGGAACCTCCTTGGTGCAAGCCGAGAGTGATGCGCACTCTGCCACGGAGGCGTTACCTTTCCGGTTTAAGTGGAACACCATAACATCTAGTCATCATCAAGTTGATTTTAAGTGGAATACAACTACTTCAACGTAACATCTAGTCATCATCATATTGATTTTAAGTGGAACACAACTAGTTCAACCTAACATCTAGTCATCATCAAGTTGATTTTAAGTAGAACACCACTACTTCAACCTAACATCTAGTCATCATCAAGTTGATTTTAAGTAGAACACCACTACTTCAACCTAACATCTAGTCATCATCAATGTTTTTTTAAGGAAAAGAAAGAGAGAGATTTATCAGTTTGATTTATATTTTGATCCTTAACAACGAATAATAAAAAATAGTTTCTCATTCCAGATACGTCAATGAGGGAACTATACTGATTGACAGTAGCACTGTGGATCCGCAAGTACCTCAACAACTTTCGGATATAGCTAGTTCAAAGAAAATATCCTTTTTAGATGCACCTGTATCTGGAGGTATGCAAACAGAAAATACAAGATTCAGCGTTCCCTGAACATGGTGTTCCTTGCTCTGAAAAAATCTGCAAACAATGCTTAGGAACAGTAGGAAACGCTTCAACGTTACATTTTTTGCATGTATTTTTCCAAACATTCCTGTACGGCCATTTTTTTTTTAAAAAAAAACCCAGTTATTATTTATTGTTTACTAGTGTGAACTGAAGATCTCACTCCAACAACTACTGGCCCAATAGGAACCAACAACAACTGTATCAGGCCTTTAAGATGGTTGGTTCTCCGCACTGGGTCTACCCGTGCCCTCAGACACAACCAAAGACCAGCAACACCGTTTCGACAACAACTCACTGTGTTTTTGTTGCTGCTCATTCCAGCTCCAAACACATGGTTCGGCTCAGTGTGTAAATGTATTCTCAACTGTATAGGACTGAAAAATCATTTTTCACACCCGCAGTTGTTTGGCTGTCATTATTACGTGGTGAATAACTCAAAATCATGAGAAAATATTCCATCTTTAAAAAGTATAATACCTATTTTTTGTTGGCTTGTCCTATCTCATGTCTGTCTAGTACACCTAAAAGGGTAAAAGTATAATACCTATTTTTTGTTGGATTGTCCTATCTCATGTCTGTCTAGTACACCTTGGATAAAAGATTATCCTATGGGTAAAAGATTATCCTGAGCTGGTCATACTCCTAGCTCAGGATAATCTTTTACCCATACAATACTTTCATATATAAATTCTTCACAGGTACAAAAGCAGCGGAACAAGCAAACTTAACATTCATGGTTGGAGGAGATAAATCAGCTTTGGACAAAGCAGAGCCAATTTTCAAGTGTATGGGAAAGAACATTGTGTACTGTGGACCTTCAGGAAATGGCCAGATAGCCAAATTATGCAACAACATGTTGCTCGGTGTATGTATGATGGGAGTGGCCGAAGCTTTGAATTTAGGAGTGAAGTAAGTCTGTTTGAATAGGGTGGATTTGTTATTAAAAGTGTCTTAGTAACAACAGAACAATATTAAAGAGAGAAAAGCTTTAGGACACTTAGTAGAACTATCAAATACAAAAGACGAAAGTGATAAAAAAAAAAAGAAAAAAAAAAACTTTATGTTCTACAATTTTAATATATTATTCGATAGGTACGCGTATTTCAGATTTTACACCATTATCAAGAAAGAACATTCAAGATTCTCAAGAACTAACTTATATATAAAAAATACAAAAAAGAAAACCTGAATGTTCATTCTTGATAATGGAGTAAAATCCGAAATACTCGTATCGAATAATATACTCGCATTAAAATTGTAGAACATAAAGTCAAGGTTTTTTTATCATTTTCATTTCTTGTAGAAAAAAATATATTTTTCTTTACAAACCTGTTTGTCTATATTTTTTTTTATTTTTGTGTTCACGATAACTGTCGTACAAGTTGTTCAATTTGATTTCACCTTGCTATGGACATTCACTACTTTCATAGAATTCTATCAATCAATAGTTGCATCATTGTTTTCCATGGTAGTCGGTTGAATGAGAATGAAGCTCCAAAAAGTTGTTGTTTTCTGCTAAAGTTTCTACGAGTAACTGTAATCATACATCAAAGAATTAGCTGAAAAGTTTTTGGGCCCTTTCGAGCCACCTGGGGCATCACGGTGGCCCATTATTTGAGTCAGGCTTACAGTTCACACCCAGCGTGACCATCTCTACTGATTCACCCAAGTAAAGTTCGGGTCAGGTCAGGTATAGGCCCTACGTCCCAGGATTCCAGGATTTAAGTCAAGTCAGGTATAGGAGAAGTCGTTACTACTAAAATTCATTTATTTTCAAATTTCAGGTTAGGCATGGATCCTAAACTTTTATCTGATGTCATCAATATGAGCAGTGGTCGATGTTGGTCATCAGAAGTTTATAATCCTGTGCCTGGTGTAATACCAAATGTACCTTCAAATAATAATTATAATGTAAGTAATATAACTACGGACCATTCGGACCGGTTATTAACCGAACAAAATTAGATAATCCATCTATGTTTGAGCACTCATTTATCTGAACATTCTTTTTTTTAACTTTCAAATACGTGGCCCAGCTAAAATTATAAAGGATGAATATTTATTATATTAAAAAATGATTAGGTAATTACTTTTTGGTCCACTCGGGTGGAACAGACATTAAAAAAAAAAACAAAGTTGACCTTGAAATGCAGGTCAACCTTAAAAGAATCATCGAGGTCACCATATCAGGCCCCCTCGATTTGATGAAACAGTGGTCTGAATATATTTTTACCTGCAACAGGATCCGAGATATTTGACAGTTCTATTAGTCCTCTGTGGATAGGGGGACTTGAAAAGACTACTTCCAGGGCACCCAAGTCCATGCAAGTCGTAAAAGGCGACTAAGGGCAGGGCCGGAAACGATATCTTTTCCATTACCCATTCAGAAAGTAACGAGAAGCTACTGCATTCTCCGTGAGGATTCTCTAGTATCAGCAACTCATAGCGAGTTGTTGCAAATCAGCCCCATGGCTGTTAACCTATGATGATGATATGTGAAATGACTCACCCTGTATAAAGATTACATTTACATGGTCATAGTCATGGGTCTTTTGGCGGTTCAAAATATGGTACGATGAATAGTTTGATTGGCACAAGCTGGACGAGAAGCGCAATGCGAAATTCAACAAAATTCAACAACAATTTCGAGATTGCGACATTAAAGCTTCCCAATTTTTGGTGGAACCGACCCGACACGGCTCCTATTTAGAAAATTCTATATTTTACTCAACGATATTGCTTTTTGTAGTGCGGATGTTCTAATTCTGTATTGCATGACATAAGATTAAATTTTGAAATCATAAATATCAGAAGTAATTTGATATTTATCTATTCGGCGGAACTGAGTTAAGTCTACAGTCCACGAAAGTGTGGGGTCAAAAGACCATCAATACAGCAATGCAAAAAANGTCATGGGTCTTTTGGCGGTTCAAAATATGGTACGAAGAATAGTTTGATTGGCACAAGCGTGGCGAGAAGCGCAATGCGGAATTCAACAAAAATTTCAACGAAATTCAAAAAGAATTTCGAGACAAGAATTAAAGCTTCCCAATTTTTGGTGGAAACGACCCGACACGGCTCCTATTTAGAAAATTCTATATTTTACTCAACGATATTGCTTTTTGTAGTGCGGATGTTCTAATTCTGTATTGCATGACATAAGATTAAATTTTGAAATCATAAATATCAGAAGTAATTTGATATTTATCTATTCGGCGGAACTGAGTTAAGTCTACAGTCCACGAAAGTGTGGGGTCAAAAGACCATCAATACAGCAATGCAAAAAAAAAAAAAGAACCATAACGCTTAAAGCAATTATAACCCATTTTTTTCTGATTCAATGATTATTTGATGTGATAAAACAAGTGTATATCAATATGATTAATTTTAGTCTTCTTTGGCTCATGATTGCAGCTACAACAGTTCATGAAACTACAAGTGAAATCTCAAATTATTTCTATTTTCATTTGTTGACAGGGTGGTTTCAAAGTAGGTTTATTAGTGAAAGATATGCTATTGGCAAAAACATTAGCGGACAGATCATCAGCAAACACAGAATTAGCAACGCTAGCCAGGAAAACTTACGAGCATTTGATAGAGCAAGGATGTCAGGACAAAGATTTTAGTTTTA
Organism: Pachypsylla venusta; assembly: GCA_012654025.1. NCBI lineage: Eukaryota > Metazoa > Arthropoda > Insecta > Hemiptera > Aphalaridae > Pachypsylla > Pachypsylla venusta. The sequence continues at coordinate 33,076,610 of CM022878.1, read as the reverse complement.
TTTATGAATATTTAAAAAATAAAAGCCATTTGAAAAAATAACACAATCATGTATTTCTTGACTGTCTATAAAACATAAAAACTTACGGTGGTATCACACTATTTGTCATGATTCCAAAAATTTTGGTACAATTTATTTGTGCCAAAATTTGGTATATTTGTTGAATTTGTGTGTTTGGTATATATTTGTGCCCCTGTATGATGAGACTTTCAGACGAAATTATTTACTTTCAAATTTTGTTGAGTGTTATACCATAGCGAACAAATAATTATCTGTAATAAATATAACTTTGATATTTTCTATTTTTCCGATACGATTTCTGATCGAAATTAATTTAGTTTTTCTTCACATGTGTAAATATCAAACACCTTGTATATTTTCGATAATTGGATACTTGGGTGTCCGCAGACGTCTCAGAAATATTTTAAAAGGTAAGATTAATAAAATAGTTTTTAAAAACGATCAAATATGACAAACATGTTTGTCATGCATTTAAACCCTATCAGACAATTCAGCCATGTTTTGGTCACTTTTGTGTTTGATATCAAATAGCGAATTAAATCAAATATGTTTGCCGATCACAGTGAGGTCGAAAAAAATGACAAAATTTGAAATCATGACAAATAGTGTGATACAACCTTTACTAAATAAATATATGTGAATCAAGAAATACAGGAAGTTAGAATATCTGAATCACAATAATTATGATGATCTTCGTTTGAAAATCACGTGATTTAAAATGATTAAATTTTTTTAAAAAAAAAAAAATGATTTTCTACACGATTAAAATACTTTATGTAATGAAGCCACCGAAGGGAGCAAACCAGCTTCATTAGGAGACGGTCCTAACCTCGTTAAGTACAGAAGGAATAGTGATAGAAAGGGCATCCAGCCTTTAAAAAAACTATACTTCACACCAAACATGAAAAGTCATCAGCAAATTGCAGTTACTACGCATTGATACTATGAGAAGAAAGTGAGGTTTACCGTGCTAAGAAAAGATACAGCTAAAGAGAGTAGGCACTGAAAATAAGGCTGAGACATGGTAGAATCAAGAAAGGTATACCGCCGATCCCAATTAGAATTGGGAAAAGGTGTAAAGAAGAAGAAAGACAATACTTTATAACCTATACAGGGCATAACGAAAAAACATGTCACATGTAATTCTATTAAGTATTATACTATACCAAGCGAAATTAAGACTAATCTGTTCTATGAACATGTGTCGGGAAATACAGCCTCTCCCAGATTGAACACTTCTTGTTGGTAAGTGTAACAATGTAGAATTGAGTAGATCAGTAGTGTTTACCATTAAACGTCCGGACCAGTGTCTCCAAAGTCAGTACAATTGTATTGAATTGAGTCATTTTTCAAAGCATTATGTACCTCAGTACCATTGGCTCAAAATTCAGAACCTTTTTAGACTTTTCTTGGCGGATGGCAAAAATTCTTTAATATCCAAATAAAAATTGCTTTTCTTGGCGAATTTCAATTTATTTCCGAAGATCGAGAATACTTTGCCTAGGTAAATGCCGATATGGAAAGAGTGCTTTCTTTAATTAATAATCTTTAGAAAACTGAAAAGAGTCAACTTAGTGTGGAAGTGTAAAAAGCAATGCTGATATTCAGAAAATATTTTGCTCTGCCGACTCATGTTAAAATTTACTTTTCTTTTTCCATGAATCTGCATGACATCCATACTAATATTATAAATGCGAAAGTAACTCTGTCTGTCTGTATGTATGTTACGCTTTCACGCTTAAACTACTGAACCGATTTTGATGAAATTTGGTATGGAGATAGACTAAACTTTAGGAAAGGACATAGGCTACTTTTGGGGTTGAAACTATAAACGGTCATGCCTCTAAGGCGCCAAGCGAAGCGGGCGTATCCTGCTAGTTGTTAAATAAACTCTTGCCTCCTTCCCCCTTCCCCGTCCGGGTCCCACTTTGACCCCCAAAAAAACTGGTCAACCTAGTGATAATACAATTTACAGAAAATCAATTTCGCTTGTTGTTGTTTTTAATAATGAACCTTTGGATTTACCATCAAAATTTGATATTTTACATTTCAAGTTACGTGGTAATTACGTAGAATGTCAAATTTGGTGTTTTTTTTTTTATCGAAGTCGATTCCAAAGGCTCATTATCAAAAATAATAAACAAAAATCGGTTCGTCCCCGGTATGTCATGAGCGTCTTTTTCGCCACTTAACATTGCTCGATTTTAATGATATTTGGTAGGGTTCCGTGCTAAAATAAAACGGAACCCTACACAAGAAACTGACAATAACGAAAAGATTCGGCACATAGTTAGACCCACTGGAACATACATGCTAAGTTTCATCAGAATTGCAATGGTCAACGATAAGTGAGGTTTGAGCACAACAATATTTCTTTTGTATGTCTTTTTGTACCACAATAACTCACTATTTGGTCACCCCGGCCAAATGGTGACCATTTTAACTATGTGAGGTATGATATTCACAGAACTACTTATTTATAAATATTCAGTATCTTTTTAATGCGGAATTCAGTACTATTTTTTAGACCAATTTGAAGACACTGGTCTCGACTCATGTAGAATAAAAAGTACATAATTCATTAATCCACATTCATTTACATTTTAAGGCCCCGTTTTAGGATTTGGATCACAATTTGTCAAAAAATATATGCCATCAGTACTTCGAATATTAGATCATAATTTTGCACAATGTCAAAAGATATTGGATATTTAACATTTTAGAAACCCCGTTCTACCTTTTCTCAGAATCAAGCACAAGTCCAATAATGAATATATTATCCTGTTTCAATAGTAGGCACGAAACATACAAATAAATTCCGCTGTCTGTCCGGCCTTGGATGGGGTGCATTTCCAAAATCTTATTCATAGAACAAAATTGGCCATAATATTGGCTGAAGTATACGTGGTTAAAAGGGTTAAATTTCTTTACGATCTGCTTACTACGCAAGGGAAATAAAATAAAAATGTCAGAATCAGTGTTGCAGTGCATTTTCAGCTTTGGCCTACTTTCATTCATTGAGATTTGAATAAAAAACAAAAATATTTTGATTTTTAAATATGGCTGACACTCAAAATAATAATCAACCTTGAAAATAGTAATGCTCTAAGATCGCCTTTCTCATACACTCTTAATTGCCTAATAAAAGAAGACCAAAAGGCAGCAATTCCAGATGGCTCACAGTGGCGCCAGTCTTATTAATTTTATATCACACCTTGTATTACTCACTATTCACATTTACCTAAACCTACTCTTTTATCAACACATATTACTCCTTCATTTCTTCCGGTTCAACAATGGCAGTGGCCAGGGCAGATTTTTTCTGTTCTAAATTATCTTTAACTTCATCCAGAGTTACATCATTAGACGACCATCCTTCTCCAGATTTATATTTAAGCATTTTTACTTGTCCAACGTTCAATTTAATCATAGCTTTCTCTCCTGAAACAATAAGTATGTAAAATAAATTAAAAGCACCCCACCACGAGAGAAATATCCTCTACAGTATATACCAGAATGACCGGTCGCCCCCCCTACTTAACTTTATAACCACTTTGGAATTTTCGAATTCCGTAAAGCTATAGGAAAGAGCCATAGGCAATCGGGACGTATTTCTTCCATTTCATCTTTGTACAAGAAATTACTCAAAACAATTTAATGAAATTCATAAATGGAGATAAAAAAAATAAGTTTTTGACATATGCCTACAGGATGTTTAAAAATTATCTTTTTTCCAAATCAGAGAATTATTGAATGCAGTTCTTTCGATAATTAATTTGCGTGAACCAAACTTTGCGTTTTTAAAGGCAACCCCCACATCTAGTTTTAATTGATATTTAACGTATAATGAGGCAGATAAAATACTATACCTTCACTTGACTGTAAATAATGTTCTCTCCTATTTTCAGTTGACTGTAAGAGATTATCTACCTCATTGTGGTTTTACTTGACATAGTAGATAAAATACTATACCTTCACTTGACTGTAAATAATTTTCTCTTCTAATTTCAGTTGACTGTAAGAGATTATCTACCACATTATGGTTTTACTTGACGTAGTAGGTATCCCAGTTTAACAAAATTATTATTTTTAAATCGATCGCACTTAGCGTTCATCAATAATAGCGAAACTAATTACTTTTCTCCTCTAAATTACGTCCTAGCTTTAGAATTTACATATATTTTACACTTTTTAATGGTTCGATCATATTAAGTAATTCGTGTTTAATAATTCCAAATTAACAGAAAATTTAATTTACTTGAGTACAATTTTCGAGATAATTTTTAATAATATTTATTGTTTTGAAAGTTATTCCAACATTTTTAGCTGATTTATAAGAATTGAATGATCTAAAGTATCAAAAGCTTTGGCTAAATCAATGAAAGTAACCAAAATATGTCTTCTCCCTTTAAAATTATCTTGGGCAAATGATTGATAGTCAAATTGCCGGCATTTTAAACAAACAAACATTTGAAAAAATGTCTAGTAATGTTCCGGTGCCCCTTCCTGGCTGAGAGCCATGGTAATATTCGGTATGGCTGAGCAATTTTCTATGAACGGCTGAATATTGTTATTAATAATTTTTCAAGTAGCCAGAGCTGGTACGTGACTTATTGGGCGGTAATTTTTTACTCCATTTTTAAGTTCTTTTTTGTAAAGAGGGGTAACTACCGATATTTCAATTGGTATTTCGCCAGAATTAAATAAATTTAAAAAATCTGAAGAACAGAATTTAAAATACCAAAATTATTTCTCAAGTCAGGTAAACTTATACCATCCATCCCCGGACTTGTATATTTAACATTGATAATAGCAATCCAAGAAATTTTCGTAGGTGACATTTTTGCTTCTCAACATTGAACAAAATTATTTTTTGATACAAAGATCTCGTTTGCAGTCTAGTTTGTCCCCATAGATTCTATTACAGTCGAGATATGTCATGCAAAAAATGAATAATCAGAGTAAAAATTAGTAAAATAATAAACCCATGTGTAAAGTTGACAGTGCCTTCTATTAAATACCAATCTTCGTAAATGGTGGCATAAAAGAGAGAGAGAGAGATGAAAAATTGGTTTTACCTGAAGAGAGCAATGCATTTTCTTCATCAGTAAACCCCACTTTGTCAGCTCGAATAAAAGAGTAGTTAAATAAAATCATAGCTGAGACAGCATATGCAACTGCGAATCCCATCTTTATTTTGGGAGCCATATTTTCATTCATTCTAAAATTGTTTCTCAAGTACTCCCTCATCCACAGAGGCATTCTGAAGAACCCACCAAGCATGATTAATGATTATCTGAATCAAAAAATAAACACAAAAAATAATTAACTCTTAAATTGCAGCGCCAGTGAGATACTGTTCAAGAAATAAATCGATTGCATTTCAAAATAGATTTGAATGAATCAAAAATTGGTTGTTTTCGGGGGGATTGTTTTGAGCGGGGCATGGCCGTTAAAACATAATGTAACCTTACATTCGTATTTTTCTCCACCCAGAGATTAGCTTTCGTATTTTTCTCTAACCCGGTACTTCCCTCGTGCCAGTCGAGTTTTAGGGAGTCGCATTTTACGACCAGCCTTCATTTTTTCCTTCAATCTCGATGGGAAATTTCTCACAACGAAATACTTTCCCGAGTGGCGTCCTCAGAACTGACATACACTTTGCGGTAATGGTAAATTAACATTTCTCAGAAATATAATGCGACTCCCTAAAACTCGACTGGCACTAGGGAAGTATCGGGTTTGAAAAAATTTGTGAAATTTTTTTTTTAATTCTATACGTGGACTGATTCAGGGGTATTCACCCTTTTGAGGATAATAGTCGGTAAAAGCGACATAATGGTTTTAATAAATAAAATCTGGTTGAATAGATCTGTACTATTTCAGCGGATCTGTAGTTTATAGAAACTCTACATATAAAACTCAGGGTTACCCAAACTCCCTTGGCTTACGGCAAACCATAAAAAATAGCCAAAGGCCTCGGTAAATCAATTTCTTTAACAGTCCGTTATTTTCAAGTGGGGTGTCAACCATCTGTCATGTTTCTTTTGTCGGCCACAACCAAAAAAATCGTGAAGATGGAACGAAATGTTAAAATAACTGACGTGCCTCAACCTTTTGCTATTTTCTATGATTTGCCGTAAGCTGTGGTAGTTTGAGTAACACTGAATTTTGGTCCGCTGAATCGTATGGTCCTTATAGTACAGATTTATTCAAACCACAGTGTCTCTATTACATCTCCATTATCCTCAAAGGGCTGCGTTTACTCTGTAAACTCAGACATTTGAGGGTACAAAACGTGGATCCCACGGAATATCTGGACAGGCTCGCAAACTCGCAAGATAATGGAGACGGTGATCTATAGCGGATGTACGTGTTTTTAATGCAGATTCTTATTGTTATCATTGATAACAATAAGAAGGTTTGGTGTTTCATGTTTAGAGTTTTTTTAGCTTTCAGCACTTACCAACTTTTGCAAATAGAAGTCTTTTGACCTTCTCAGTAGGTAGACAAGGTAGATGCTTTCCGTAGAGTTCTATATAAGCCCGTTTCAAAATTGTTCAATAAGCATTTTTTGTAACTAAATAAATGACCAAATAGCAACAACAAGCAAATAGAAAAGAATAATAAATAATATTACATTCAATCAAATCGTTATCAGATAAGGAGATATTAGCTCATAGAAAAAATAAATTTTGAAAAATTGCCGCTTGAATTTTAAATCGTGAGAGAAGTTAACCATTTTTAAATTTAAACTTCTGATGACGTCATTTCAAACAAGTGTACAGGCTCTAACAAAAGATAATACTATAAAAATATTTATAAATAGAATCGTAAAATAATAAAAAATATTTACAAAAAAGACAATATCGATTCTGATTGAAAATTATTAAGGCGAGCTTTCAATAGTACTCAGGCTATCATCCTCAGGCCAGTGTTGACTCTATGATGTTCAGAATAGAAGTGAGCGTACGTTTACTTTTGTTGATCGAGCAGGTGCTGGTATATTCTTATATTATTTCCCACATCGCTTTTATAATTGATATGGAAACAATATCGCTTTTATTATAAAAGCGATGTGGGAAGCAATATAAGAATATATTAGCACCTGCTCGATCAACAAAAGTAAACGTACACTCACTTCTATTCTGAACATCATAGAGTCAACACTGTCCTGAGGATGATAGCCTGAGTGCTATTGAAAGCTCGCCTTCATAATTTTCAATCAGAAACGATAGGTATTGTCTTTGTTGTAAAGAAAATACTATATTTGTTTATATTAGGGAAATAAAATTTCGCTTTGTTGAGTGGGATATTTTATACTTGTTTTTTCCCACCAATAAGATCGTTAAAAATATCCGTTCTACGAGAACTCGTATTATTCCAGCAGCTGACAGCCGGGACGTCGGGATCGTTCGTAATTTTTTAGGATATAATATTTTTCTTTTTCTTAAGGCTTGTCCGATTTTCATGAAAACTCGATCCCTTCTATTGTCGCTAGTTTCTGCGCCGAGGGGGGGGGGGNGAGGAAAAAAAAATCGTTATCAATCAGAAAAAGTAGATACCTATCTTTTATATAAAATGAATTTCCAAATATGAACAGACTACCTAATAGCCTTTTAACTAGTAATTTTAAATTTAAGGTGGGTAGCTAATCGAGTAGTCATAACAAAGCCTCCAATGCAGAGATGCAGTAAGCCCCCAAAAATGGATGTTTCTTGTAGCCGTTTTTATGTAAAAGCTCAAAATCATAATCTATTTGTATATAGATGTGTACCTATGTGGCCCGTGGTAATTTTTCACCCCTGCGTATTACTATTGTGGCGCCCTCCAAATTTTCACCTCGAAAACTAAATAATATGGGTAGCCCTTTTAGATATATCTCCCCCCGAATTTCATTGATATAACCCTGACGGTTAGCGCACATCTTACTACTAAAAATGAAAAGTCGATATGGACCCCCTCCCCCCACCAATGAAATTTTGGGTGCGCCATTGGCATAGGCACGGCACGTGAATTCTCTTGAAATTGATATTAAATTACTGGGTGGATCATCTTGTATAATTTACAAGATTAAGTAGCACTTGTTTTGAATAACATTTTAATTTTCAAAAAGAGAAATACAAGCAGATGAATAAACATTTTGCACCAGAAATTCCCAAATTGGGCGGTACATCAAACTAGGTGATGATATAGAAATTCTGTGATGGGTGATACTGACTAGATATTAAAGCGTCAAAAGAAGTTAGAGTGATTATTTTATCGCGAGGCATGGCCAGGTATTAACGTTTCCTAACTCAAGAGTTTGGATTATGTGGTTACGGCCATAACTCTCTAAACGAAATTAAATTACAACATAAAAGGGTGGTGAAAAATATCTCTGTAACTTATGAGTTATTAAAGGCCAAATGGCTTTTAAAAAAAGCCATTTAGCCTTTAACAACTCATAACTTATGTAAAAAAAAACAATGGAAATGGATCCATCCCCCCAAAAAACGAGAAACACGAAAGGTTCGCAATGTTTTTAAATGATCATGTTTATAATTATGTTCGAGTGGGAACGTTATCACTGGGCGAGGTTAAATGCCTGAGGCATTTTCTACCACCTTACTCTTAGAGCTCTATTTTCATGTGGTCAAGTACTCAAACGAATGAGCAAAATCCTGCCTCTGCTAGGGATTGAACCCACGCCCTCCTATTTACCAAACGAGCGCTAAACCACTATAAGCTACCGGGGAACAATAGTTTTGATCGCTTCGACCATTTTGAACTCTATTCATATTTTTTGAAACTCAGAAAACCCACAACGAATAAGACTCGTATGCAGTTTTGTCAAGTTTTCCGCTCGGGCGACACTTTACGAAAACGACGCCCCTCGATGGTTTCCAAATTAGGATTTTTTTATGTCACATCAAAATGTTTTAAAGGTCAAATTATATGATGTTTTTTTTTTTTCTATTTTATTGTAATAATTTCATGAAAAAAGGTCGATTTTTTTTGTTACCCTGGAGCGCTTGGCACATGGCCCGGGCACTAAGTAAAGCAGGCGACTCCTATCCAGTTCAATATAAAGCTTAGAACACACTGCGACCGATCCGGACCGGACCCGATTAGATCGGAGCCTGACCTCAATGGAGTCTGGTAACACACCGCAACCTGACCAGAACAGATATAGACTCTGCTTGTTCAGCAAAAAGTTAATTTGTATTGTTTGTAGGTTATTTTTCTTTTATTTTTACATATTATTACTACTTTTTTCAATATTGTGATATTGTGTAAAGAAATTGTGGCATTTGGAGCTCTTCTAATTCTTGAAATAGAATCAGATTCAAATTCTGACTCTGGTTTTGAATTTATTGCTCCTTCGCTCACAATAAAAAGGAAGATATGGTTGAGTCCATATGTGAACAAAAAAAAAAATAGAGGTGCACACTTATTTTTTTTTTAAAAAAAAGTGTCAGTATCACATTGCAGGAAAAGTAGAATAAAAACTGAGTCAGATCAGCAACCCATACACAGCGGATTTGTTTTGGACTCAGGAAAGCGACTTGGGTTGGATCAAGTCTGGTCAGATCTAAGTGTGTGTACATTAATATGTTTACCTTGTTCGGGTTTTGATTACTGAGTCGGGTCAGCTCCGGTCCGGTCATGTCCGGCCGCAGTATATGCTTCCCTTAAACATGTGGTATAATTTACGTTGGTAACACTCTGTATTATAGAATAGAACTGGGAACGTGGTGTTATTATTTACCAATAATAGTGGTAATTGGTAAATATATAATTAATTGAGATAAAACAATAATTGAGGTTATCATATGAAAGGCAAACTATATTAATGTTTCATAGTGCATATACAGGGTGTATGAAAGTATGAACTGCAACGATACGAAGTAGTTAGGTACTCCATTAAACAATGAAAACATATTGCAGTGATCGAAGGAAAAAGACTCTGCCAATGTGACTCATGGGTTTATTATTTTCCGTTTCAAGGTACGTAGAATCCAAATATCGAATAAAGAAACAATTCGTCCACCGTTCTTGGCCTCCCTCGCCGTCCGCCGTTAAGTCACTTTTGCCACTTAGAGTTGACCGATTATGATGCAATTTGGTATATACATAGGTCCAATTTTGGGTCTATTTGCGTCCCACAAAATTTAGTATGGAATCCTATATATATGACTGACTGTGATCAAATGGACCCCAACTGGGAACTACATAGTAAATTTCATCAAAATCGGCGACCGCTAAGTGGCAACAGTGCCCATCGCCCATCGGTGTGTACAACTCTGCGGACGGAGCTGGCGGACAAACGTATTTTTTTTTTATTCGACTATTGAATTCTTCGTATCTTGAAACGTAAAATATGAAATAATGAGGGGGTAATTTTTAGCGGTTTTCATTTATGCTGTCTAAAAAGGAATGGTAAGAGCCAGAGACTTGAAATTTTGGTATGTATGTTAAATTTAGGGTCTATGTATGCCCCAGTTCTTTTTCTGGGGGGGCTAATTTTTTTAGCTGGGTGTCACATAGGCAGAGTTTTTTCAGTGGTTACTTATTTTTTATGGAAAATTACTTTTCCCATAGAAAATGTGAGAACCCTGTAAAGAAATGAATAAAAATATATTCTATTGTTTTTTCTACAATCATCGAAAGTTTTCCATCTACATTAGTTAGTTATATCTACACTCAGTGGGGCACCCAGGATTTTTATTCGGTTTGGGGGGGTCTCATATCCACTTTTTATCTTTGCGCTAACCGTCAGGGCTTTATCCAGGATTGAAATTCGGGGGAAACTTGAATATTTTTCTTTTATTCGGGGGGGGGGCTCTCTTTCTGTGCGCCACTGTCTACACTATGTATAACACTTATCATTCTAAGAAGTAAGCTCAAATACTATAAAAGTTCTCGCATTTTATTAGTGATTTTATTAAAAACAAATTATTTGCTTCATCTTACAAGATGTGTTTCAAATTGTTTATCTTGCTGTTTTTTGTTTCCATGATATTTTCAGCTATCGCAAATGGTAAGTTTTTTGTATAAAAGAATATAAAAGGACATGGCGCGGATCCAGAAGTTTTTTTTTCGGGGGTCCTATTGGCCCATAAATATCTAGCAGTAGGAAAAGGATTTCACTTTAGAAGAACCTAACAGTTGACAGTTGGTCACAATTATTGCGTGATTTAAATTGATACCAAAAAAAACGCTGTGGAATTCCGTATATGGCCAATTTGAGCAGATTTGGGCAAAAACAAAAAATTGTATGAATTACTTTTGGGAATAACTTTGAATTAAAGAACATTTTGAAAATCTTCTTACAGCTTTTCAGAAGCCTAAGCATTAGATAGGGTTTGTACAAACTTTTAACTATTAATAAGATAAAATCTTATCTTATTAATAGTTAAAAGGCTTCTGAAAATCTATAAGAAGATTTTCTAAATGTTCTTTAATTCAAAGTTACTTTTAAACAATAATAAATAATAATAAAAAGTAAAGAAAAAGATTGAGTC
>CM022878.1:33035772-33064982 GCA_012654025.1 Pachypsylla venusta | reverse complement strand
CTTTATTTTGCAGATGCAAAGAAAAAATCCAAAGTGATTATTGTGGGGGCCGGAGCGGCGGGTATAGCCGCTGCAACCAAACTTGTAACTAATGCAATAGATGATATTCTCGTATTAGAAGCAGAAAATCGAATAGGTGGCAGAGTGAATACGGTGCCTTTTGGTAAGTTATCTCAATATTACAGGCTTGCTCCCGGGAGGATATATAATTGAGGGTAGTATTTTTCTTGATAAAAAAAAAATAGCAAACACATGACCTTAAAAACGTAATCTAATCTTTTCAGTAGGTACTTTCTCTCAGACCAGGAGGGAAGTACTTTAATAATTTTTGGAGGTTCTCAACTTGTGATTTTGGGGGAGGTGAGGTTCATTCCCATCAATTTTCAAAAAAGGATTTTGTATTACATTCTCGAAAGCATTTCATATTTTTTAGGCGTTTATCATAGAATTAAAGGGGTTTTTAATGGTGCAAATGCACCCCGTAACATATCCAAACACAAAATCGAAATATTAAAAAAAATTATTGTAAATCTTTAAAATTTCACCATTACTGGAATCAAACACGGTTCTACTGTCTGCAATTCCTGTGTGATGACCACTTTGATAACACATCATGAAGAAAGCGAATCTTTAGTACTAAACATAATTTTCTAATCCCTACAGGTAACGTGTCAATAGATCTTGGTGCTCAGTGGGTACATGGTCAAAAGGACAATGTTGTATACGAAATGGGCAAGGAATTTGATATGTTTACAGTGGATGATAGATTATTTAATACTAGTATCAATGTTATTTCTTCCAAAACACCAGTTGATAATCAATCAGCCACTTATTTGGTTAATCTTGTAGAACAACTGACACATGATGGGGAAGAATTGCAAAAACACAATGGATCGTTGGGGGAGTTTGTTCACACAAAGTAAGATTGGTTCTATGTATTCGTATATTCGTGAGCTAAATTCCTCTTTAGGGCTATATAAGCCCCTGCATCTAAGCCTCAGATGGACTTTTTGTGCTAGCTAAGACCTAAGATCTGCGCAAGCTTGATTAGCCTTTTGGTCAGGTGTTTTTCGTGAATGTCAAGCCTGGGATGCAGCTGTCCCATGCTTAGTATCCACGTAATTTAGGGAATTGCAATCGAANTCACTTGAGTGGAGTTTTAGAATATGGCTCTTAGGGTAGGTTCCAAGACTGATATTATATAAAATAGATAGGAATAGACTCTTGAGTAGGAAAGTTACCACTAGGCGAGGATAATGTCTGAGGCATTTTCTACCACCTAACCCTTAGAGTTCTATTTTTATGTGGTCAAGTACTCAACTAATAAGGGAAAATACTGCTTTCGTTGGGAATTGAACCCGCGCCCTCCTGTTTACCAGGCGAGCGCTTAACCACTGAGCTACCGAGGTAAGATATTTGACTGCTCTTCTTAAAATGAATCACATTGTATATTTACTCAAAATAATTTGCACCTCTCATTTTCAATTCAGAATGAATTCCGAAATATCAAAAAATGCTGACTTTAAACATCTAGTCAACTCAACTTTTCTACAAGAAATGCTCGAGTTTTATGGAAAGTTAGAAAATTCAGCAGACGGTTCTGACACGTGGTTTGAGACATCTGCTATAGGTGTCGCACAATATGAAGAGTTAGAGGGAAGTAAACTGACGGTTTGGAAGTCTGGAGGTTACAGTAATGTGTTCAAATTACTTATGGTAAGTTTGTCGTTATTTAGTTTGAACGAATAGAATTGAAAGTGAGTGGCTTAAAAATAACGATTTCTTTTTTTTTTAATTCGTCTTAACATCTATTTGTCATTCAAGACGGGGGTTTTACCCTCCATTCGCTGGAAACTTGCAAACCAGCTACCCACATTGATGTCACCTAGCCTGGGTTGGGCCGGAAAAATAGTCAGCATCAGGAGGGCGCGAACCCACGTGGACACCCACATGGTACAACCTCAACTTCAACGTTGTTTAACTTCAGTGATCTAACGGGAACTGGTGTATTCAACGTGCCGTAGACGCTGGCTTGCAATGTGGGTACATGATACAACCTCGCTGGACGTTGCTTAACTTCAGTGATCGAACGGGAAATGGTGTATTCAACGTGCAATAGACGCTGGCAAAAACAACTTTTAGTTTCTATATTCAGTAATAACTCTTTGAAATTATTAACTTGAAAAAAAATCGTGGACCCTTCTGAAAATTTGATATTTTACGTTTGAGGAAATGTAATTGTATTCCAAAAATCAAAGAAAACTCTAATTCGTTTGTCATAAATGTTACTTTTGCCCCTTAATGTTCACCTAAATTATTTGATCGAAAGAAACGGGATTCAGTTTTATCTGTCTCTTTGTATCGCGATAACTATCAAATGCCCAACTTTGGTATGGACATTCATTTTTCTAAGACTTTGCTGATTGTGAAGAGCAGAAGGTTTGGTGTTAGGAAGGGCATCCAGCTTTTAAAAAACTCTGCTTCAAATCAATGATGAGAGATCATCAGTAAAAAGCGAGTTTCTACGCAGTTTCTATTTATACTGCAAGAAGCAAGCTAGAGTTACCGTGCCAAGAAAGGATTACAGCCAAAGGGGAAGTTAAAAAAGATTTAGATTCTACGTAAATTTGTAGATTCTCCTTATAAATACAAAAAAAAATTATAATTGCGGAGACCAGAGCAATGGATGTAAGATATTAAGCATAGGTCCTAAATTGACAGATTTTTTTTTAATGAATATTTCAGAAAGAAATGCCCGGACAAACTCCCATCGATTTAAGTAAGAAGATATTATTGAATAAAGAAGTACAAAGTGTCAACTGGGAAGATCCTCAGAACATATCCGTAAATATTTTGGTGATCAAGTATTGGTTACTGTTTCATTAGGAGTTCTCAAGTCATCGCCCAACCTTTTCCAACCAAGTTTGCCATCTTGGAAGAAAAATTCTATTGAGGTTAATTTCTATTAATGTTAGAATTACACTTTCAGAATCATTGTGTGTTTTGCACATGGCTGTATCTAGGACAGGGTTTTAAAGGTTCAAACCCCCCTCGCCCCGAAATTTTTGAAAAGGTACCTTGATACGGGCCTGGTTTTGTAAGTGCGATAAACTTACACCCTGAGAATACTCCGGGAGACTACCCACTCCCTCCATCGGGTTTGGCCATGCTTAAATTCGAACCAATCGCCGATTCGAATCGAGATAAAAATGGTATTGGTAGGTAAGCTTTTGTCTATTACGACCAGTAGACAGTAGACCTAAGAGACGATTTTTTTTTGTTCAATTCAAAAATCACCATTCTGTTTTTTTTCTTCTAGATATGCCAAAAAATGGTGGATTTGTGTCCGGTTTTTTGAGAAGCATGGCTGTAAAAACGTAATCTTACCTTGCGATTGTATTCCCCCCCAGAGAGGTTTAGGCCTTACAGAAAAAATGTTTTTATCCTTTTTTAATGAAATGTCTTGAGTTGTTTTTGGGAAAAATGAAAACAAAACAACACCCTTTTGAATGAACAGATACGAAGGTCTGAAAATATAAAAATCGAAATATTCAATTTTTCCCATGTAAACAGTACCTAAGTGTTTTAGTTAATTATGTAAAGTTTCTTCTTATTTTGACAGGGGTTGTTTATTGGAACCGTTGACAAAATTTTTATTCGATTTCCTCATAAATGGTGGCCAAATGATATTCCTGGCATTAACTTCTTTTGGAAAAAGGAAGACGAGAAAATCTTATTCAAAGATATTGGCGGGATTGATGGCAGACCGTGGGTGATTGATGCGTTTGGATTCTACTTGACAACTCACGATCCCCTTACATTCGAAGGTAAGTTGTGTCACGCCCACTCTCCAATGTATAAAGAGCATGTTAATTGTAAGTAATTACAATTACATAATAATATACCGAGTACCGACAAGTTCACGTTACTTTTATACAGTCATGTCTCATTAAAAATTAGATTCATTTTTTCACTTACATATACAGGGTGAACCTGAAAAACGTTGACACAGATACAGTGTAGCTATAACAAGTCATTTCCAACACAAAATTGAGCATATGATGTTTCCAAATGGCGACCATTTTGTAAATTATGACCTTACCCCAGAAACTTTTTTTTTTTGGCTTCAGATAGAAAAATATAATTTGAACCAGAGAAACTAATAAAAAATATAATAAATTATGTTTTTAGGACGATTGATCAAAAAAACGACATCAAAGCGAGATTCGATTTTTTTTTTGTTATGATATTTACGACTCAAATTATATTTAGGTATCTATATTTTGTTTGGAGCCAAAAAAAAGTTTGTGTGTTGTGGGGTAAGGTCAAAATTCACAAAATGCCCGCCATCTTGGAAACGAAGCGAAAACGGCATATGCTCACTGTTATTCAGGTTCACCCTGAATACGATCATACCACGTTGAATACACCAGTTCCCGTCAAATCACTGAAGTTAAGCAACGTCCGGGCGTGGTCAGTACTTGGATGGGCGACCGCTTGGGAACACCACGTATCGTTGGCTTTTTCCGGCCCAACCCAGGCTGGGTGAGGTCAATGTGGGTAGCTGGTTTGCAAGTTTCCAGCGAATGGAGGGTAAAACCCCCGTCTTGAATGACCAATAGATGTTAAAGAGACGTTAAGCCAAATTAAAAAAAAAAAAAAAAAGATCCACGTTAAGCATTTATTAAAAATGATTGCTACGATTTTTGCTGCATGGATTCTACATCGCATATTTTATATACTCGATAAAATTCTTCTATTCACGTGAGCCGCGCCCAATATGTTAAGGATACTTGTACTTTATCTATTATTACACTGATAATTTTGGATCCCGTTTTTTAGGTTGGGTGACGGGTCCTTCTGCCTGTTCACAATTCCTGAACCAACAACTATTTTGAAAACGACATGGGGCACACAAAAACATTTCAAAGGCTCTTACAGTAGTCGATCGTTAACAACAGACAAATTGAATGCAAGCGCTGCCCAACTGGCTACTCCTATAGAAAATCATCAGGGACGCCCAGTTTTGATGTTTGCTGGAGAGGCAACTCATGATCATCATTATTCTACAGTACACGGAGCAGTGGGCTCAGGGTGGAGAGAAGCTAATAGAATCATAAAATCCAACACTAATGATTCTAAGATTCAGTAAAATATATTTAGTTCCTATTTTTTGGTTATTTACTTCTATGGAAAAATACCCTCAATATCCGGAAGATTACACCCCCCCCCCATGTTTTGACAGCACCAGACTGGCGATTTTAGGGATAGGTATGACTGTATGAAAAAAATATACTTTTGCCACGCACAAACATACCCTCAAACATGCGCGGATATAGCCCTCTTGTTTTTTTTTGGGGGGGGGGGCAAAATCGCACAATATACTTAATAGAAAATTTGGAGGGGGGGTAGGGACTCTTAACCCAGGGACTGGGGGTTCGAGTCCTAGGCAGTACTTTTTAATGCAATGTTTATCGAGGTACGATAACTAATTTGTTAAAATCTGTAGAGCTTACCACAAATACCTTCCATAAGGGTGATAAGCGATTTTACAAGCGTGATGACGAAAAAAAAATCCAATGACGGAAGATAGAATTTTTGACAATTTTTTATTTAAGTATTTCTATTTCGTATCAGAATTGGGAATTATTTATGGGCCCGTGCGCGCATGCCCTCAAAATTCCAGAGATTTCCATCAAACTTCCTCAACACACTTCGAAAATTATGCTTCTCCGATGATTCTTCATTCCTATAATATGGGTTTATATTTATGTAATCATAATATTTATATATTTATTTTAAATGTTTAATTTTCGTCTTCTGACTTTTTCAGAATATCTATTTTAATTATTTTAAATCCTTCAAACAAAAAACTTTATAAAATCATTAAAGACATTAAAACAAAACATATTATCTACTTTTTATATATTTAAGTTGGAATCTATATATATATATATATATATATTATAAATAAAAGAGAAAGTCACACCTTGTAATAAAAGTATATTCAAAACAGGAAAAAGAAGGTATTATGATTTATCATTTAAATTCATATTTCTTTTCGGCTCCTCCTTTACAGCTCTAAGCTTATACAATGAAGTGGGAATAAGTTTACTTCCAGGCTCTGCAGTTTGAAGTGAAGACATAGATTTTTAGTGTGAAATCTTTATTTTGGTCTCAAGAATATGTGGTTAACGGATTGACATTAAATTATGTTACACCCTGTGAAAAATCAACCGAAAAAAAAAAAAAAAAAAAAAAAAAAAAAAAAAAAAAAAAAATGGAAAAAAGAAGGTACTCGGTATTATTTTTTATTTAAATTTATAGTTCTTTTCGGCTCCTCTATCACAGCTCTGAGACTATACAATGAAGTGGGAATAAGTTTACTTAATTTTTTTCTCAAAAATTCATTCTTTGATGATATATGGAAAACTTACTAATTACTTTCTGTGTCCATCACGGAAAGTGATGCTAGTGAATGGATGAGGGTAGCAAATTAGGTATACTACTCTACTAAATATTGATATTTCTAGCCCCTTCCTTGTCCTCCAATGAAATTCCAAGAGTGGCTGGGTTTGAATCCACGCCATATTGTATACTAGTCAGAACGTCTAATCACTATGACACTCATATCATAATTATTAAAAAATATATATATATTAGACATCCTTTTGGTAACTTAAAAAAAAACAAAAAAACACTACCATTATTTATAACGAGGATTTACTTATTTTTCACTTCTGACTCGAGTTTCGTCTTTCTCGTAGACATTTCACGAAACTCGAGTCAGAAGTGAAAAATAAGTGAATCCTCGTCATAAATAACGGTAGTGTTTTTTAAAACCCATATAATATCTCGATAGAAAGTTGCACACTAAGCAAGTAGCTTAAAAAAAAACACGAAAATTATTTCTCAAATGTTCATAATAGTTCAGCTCTGTTAAGGATCATACCACGTTGAATACACCAGTTCCAGTGAGATCACTGAAGTTAAGCAACGTCGAGCGTGGTCAGTACTTAGATGGGTGGCCGCTTGGGAACGCCACTTATCGTTGGCTCATACATCCATAATAGTTTTAACTTCGCGAGGTCAATGAGGGTAGCTGGTGTGCAAGATTCCAGCGAATGGATGGTAAAATCCCGGTCTTGAATGACCAATAGATGTTAAAGAGACGTTAAGCCAAATTAAAAAAAAAGCTCTGTTAAAATAATCTGAGGGATTTTTTTACTTAAAAAAAAATCCCACACATCAAGTAATTTATCAGATCTGTATTTATGGCGTCACCAAAAATATTCCCAGGGAAATATTTGTAACTTCAAACACCCATTAGACAACACTGTAGAAAAAGTAAACACATTAATGCCGGGATTTATTTTGAAAATTAAGTTTCGGTGTTTTAGTTCTGAGTGCTTTGAGATAACAATATTGTTATTGGTTTTTAATTTATTTCATTGTTCATTCACTTTATCATAGTTTAATCAAGTAAAAATTCGTCGTTATTTTTTTTAATTGCCCGACTCTGATTGTGAAGAGGGTATTGTCTTCCAATTCAACAAGAAGAAATTTATTCATGAAAAATTATTCAGGTAAGTAGTTACCTAAGCTAAAGACAGTAAGTGATTAGTTGAATATTATAGAATAGTCTTTATCCTACAAGTTTCCCATGTGATGTAAGTAATACATGGAACTTTTTTCCGCTCGCTCAAGGTTATGTGGTATACCTTTTTTTTTTTTAAACGAAGTGATGTCCAGTTTTAACTTCGCGATTTTTCTTTTTGTTTGTTCCACGGCACTCTGGAACATACTAATTTTTATGAAACTTAATATGTACGTAGTTAGTAGTTCTGTGAATTGCAAACCTGAAACAATGGTCAGCCTTGAGGACCCTGGTAGCCCAATAACCAAAAAAGGTGCTTATTTCATAAACAGAATAAGTGTTCATACCAAGTTTACTCAAAATTGACAAATCGTTTGAGACATATCGTGGAATGAACAGGTATATAAACGAATAGATTTCACTTCGTTAGAATTCGCTGAACAGCTTTTGGGCTCCATACTAAGTTTCATAAAAACTCGAGCATAATTCCGAAAATCTTTCGAAAAAATATTTTTCCTTTTTTTGCACTGAAATTATCCATGAATATTTTGAAGGGAACCTTTGTAATACTCATATGGAATAATATGCGGAGACACCAATGTCGCTGGATTATTCAAAGGAATTGAAAAGCAACGAAAAATTTACTACCACAGAACGTGATTTTTTTTGCGCCCAAAAACAGAAATTTTTGTTACTCTAATTTTAGCTTTTATAAAATTAGAGTCAGCAGATTTATTATCATTTTTTCTCTTATCTTCTCCAAACGAAGTTTGGATACTCAGCTAGTTTTTAATAAAATAATATTGGTTCCTTAACAATTGCTCTTTTCTACGAAGATAGAGAGAAAAAGAGGCGATTTTGTTATATGAAAGAAAAGAAGTTTCTTTGAAAACTCATAAAGACTCCCAATATGTCCATTTTTTGTTCATTCAATTTGGAATTCATCTTTTTTGTTCTTATAAGAAAACCAAACCAGTGGTGGATGCACAGGGGTGGGGACCCCCCCCCCCAATCAAAATTGTTCCTGGAGGAATAAAATCTCTGAAAATAAAATAAACAAATAAGAGTTTGAGTAACATTGGAGGAAAGAGAGATTCTTTAGAATTGATTTTAATGTGTAAAATTGCCTTTTACCTATACCCGGATTGAGAATAAAATCATTCCTCATCGGCATATATAATCATAAATTTAAGTACTTCATTTGCAAAGTCGCTCCCCAAATTTCCCCTTTGGGTCCGCCCCTGACCCAAACAAAGTCGTGAACCAACGTGTTTGCGTCGTGACAACTTGCCAGAACTCATGTAAAATACTTTATAAAAAACTCTGCCGTGGTTTTATAAGTTCCCTCAGCCAGCGTTTATTGCACGTGGCATACACCAGTTCCCGTAAGATCACATTAGAGTAACATTCGTCGAGGGAAGTTTACTTAGTGATTGACAACGTAATTCCGAGCCCTCGTGGTGCTTACTATTAATATGCATCCGGTTAATATCGCATATCAAACTTTCTCCTTCACCAAGTGGTGAGAGGCATCGTCCAGTATTACAATTTATGGTTTAAAATGTTTATTCATCGCCCTGTATTTCTTTTTTTGAAAATTAAAATGTTATTCAACACAAGTGCTACCTAATCTAGTAAAATATACAAGATGGTCCATCCAGTAATTTTATATCAATTTCAAGTGAATTCATGTGACTTGCCTATCTAGAAACTCGTATTATTGTCTACCACGTTCAAAATATTACACCTTGATCAAATTTAGTTATTAGGTAACCATGTTCTGATGATAATAGGTACCTAATACAATGAATGATAAATAAGCTTAGAGCCAGCGTCTACGGTACATGGAATACATCGGTTCTCGTTAGAACACTAAATTGAATCAAAGTCCAACGAGGTTGTACCATGTGGGTGTCCATAAGCATAGATAAATTGATTTACTCTATTTCACAGATGCAATGAAAAAATCGAAGGTGATTATTGTGGGAGCCGGAGCGGCGGGTATAGCAGCTGCCACCAAACTTGTAACGAATGCAATAGATGATATCCTCGTATTAGAAGCAGAAAATCGAATAGGCGGCAGAGTGAACACGGTGCCTTTTGGTAAGTCATCTCAATATAACCTATTGGGTCTGATTATTGTAGAAGCCGGGGCGGCGGGTATAGCAGCTGTCACCAAACTTGTAACTAATGCAATAGATGATATCCTCGTATTAGAAGCAGAAAATCGAATAGGTCGCAGAGTGAACACGGTGCCTTTTGGTAAGTCATCTCAATATTACAGGCTTGCTCCCTGGCTTGATTTATTTTTATTGACAAACCCATGGCCGCTAAATCGTAATCTATTCTTACATTTTAGTACATTTCCCTAAATCAGAAACCTATGGTTTCGAGGTAGGTGGGATTCATTCCCATCAATTTTTTATTTATCTTACAACAAGAAAAAATCGGGTGCGAATATCACACGAATTCTTTTATCTATATGAACAAAAGTATAAAGTATTGTAAAAAACGGAAATTTTCGATTTCGAGTTTTCAATGTCAACAGTATATTTGATTTCAACCAAAAGTTTCGTGTGCCGTTTATGGCATAAAGCTGACATACATACCAAATCAAGCCTATAGCTTTTACCGTTCTAGAGATCTTGTTGATAGACAGACAAGCACGGAGCAATGGCTGAAACTCGAGATTTGGGCTCTGGGGACCTCAAAACGTGTTTTGGCATTGAAAACATCGAAAATTTCAGTCCATTACAATAGTTTCCTTCTTATAGTACTCTCATATGCGTTTCATATTTCTTAGCTTCTTATCACATGATTACAGTTTTTTTGTCTTTTATACTTCTGATATGACATTCCAATTTTATTCTAATGTCGCTATTTCTTGAGTGCAACCCGTAATTCATTCAAACACGCACAAAAAAACAAGATTTTATTAAATCTTGAAAATTCCGCCATCATTGAGAATCGAAACCGGGTCTCTTGAGTTCAATAACCCGTAATACATAAAAAAATCAAGAATTTAGTAAATAATGAAAATTTCACCATCACTGAAAATCGAAACGGGGTCTCTTGAGTTCAATAACCCGTAATACATAAAAAAAAAAAATCAAGATTTTAGTAAATAATGAAAATTTCACCATCACTGAAAATCACCATCACCGATTCCTATGTGTTGAGCCTACTAGAACACAGATGAAGCTAATCTTTGTAAGTACTAAACATAATTTTCTAATCCCTACAGGTAATGTGTCACTAGATCTTGGTGCTCAGTGGGTACATGGTCAAAAGGACAATGTTGTATACGAAATGGCAGAAGAATTTGATATGTTTACAGTGGATCAAGCATTTTTTAATACTAGTATTAATGTTAATTCTTCCAAAACACCAGTTGATAAGAAAGCAATTACTCTGTTAGTTAATCTTGTAGAGGAGATTATGGGCGATGAGGAAGAATTGCAGAAATACGATGGTTCATTGGGAGAGTTTGTTCACTCAAGGTAAGATTTGTTTTTGTACGTACAGGATGTAACAAAAAAGTGCGTTCCTTGAAACCACTGGACGTAAAAATTCACAAATTTAATACTTTCAAATAAAGAATTTCACAAAAACTTGGATCACTTGACGTAATGAAAATTTGAGTTTCAAATGAGAGCTACGAAACAACTGATGACCCAAACCAAAAAGCATCATCTCAAAGGCAAGATAGGTAACAATTTTAACGTGTTTGGTTTAGCTATCATTTCTCTTAATATAAATTTATTATATTAAGGGGCGGATCATTAAATGGCCTTAACAACACTTATTTTATGGGTAGGGGTATATTTTACCATGGAAGACCCCACCAAAAAAAAAAAAAAATTTGTTTTAACTTTTAACAAGCTATAACTTATAATAAATGTGTATTATGTATTTTAATTAATAGGTAAACATTTGTACACTCAAGTACAACTGGATTGTTTTCCACCCAGCCGATTCCTGGCGATCGGTGTGTCTGAAAAAATCGGGGAAAGATTTTCTTAAGCCATGTCATAACATGGTAAATTAGTTCTCCACTTAATGGGTTAATGATATACATATTGGAATGACAATGATAAAAAGTTGATCACGTGTCATTTCATTTGTATTTACAGTACGACAGGGTGTAAAGTGAATATACTTTTAAAATACCCAGAAAAACACGTTTTGGAATTATGAATTTATTTCTATTGTAAAACATCAAAAATTATCATCATTATTATTATTTGATTTTTTTTTGTTTTAAATTTTCTGTAAACAAAAATCGCCCCATGATGTTTTGTCGAGTTCGGAATCTCGATTTCTTTTGCATGATCTGGCAAACTCCCATCTTACTGTGTCAGCATAACATTAATAAGCGTGTCAACCTCTGAAAGAGATACCCATATCCTCAACGTTGGATCGTTCAGAAACTGCGAATGGTTTGTTATTTTTGATATGCAATAATCAGGAATGATGCATCTTATTTTCTCATTTCGACATTGATTTGAAACATAATATTTACACATAAGATCATGAATAAGCGATGTGTAATTTTCATCCAATAAACAATGTTTAGAGAGAGAATTTAATTTGGGAGAGTAATTTGATAAAGATTTAAAATAATTAGGTGTTAAAATTGGTATAATGTAATCCACCTGAAAACAGAAACCAATCAGTAGTCAATACTAGTAGTTTTTTAACTATGGACCTCACTAAGGTCACTAAAATAATCTTTATGTTGTGTTTCGAAATAGATTTTTTTAGTCTTATTTGTATAACATGTATACCAAATTTGACAGTCTAGTATTATTACTCGTTATTCGAAAAATAAAAATATTTTTTCAAAAAAATACCAATAAAATATAGTAAATATTCATACCAAGTTTCATCAAAAAAGAACACCGCGTTCGAGAGTTATCGTGATACAAAAAAAAAAAAAAAAANAAAAAAAAAAAAAAAAAAAAAAAAAAAAAAAAAAAAAAACTGATATAAAAAAAGAGTGCAAAATAGCTGGAGTTAGAACATAGACCCCACTTTGTTCGGTCGATGATATCCAGCTGCACGGAATCTCACCTGTGGAAAGACGCTCATTATAAAAGCTTCTGGATTTTCTAGAACTTTGATTTTTTGTTCGTTAAGTGTAAGAACTCCAATGGGTAACTTGTCTCCTCGGGGTGTTCTAAATTGTTTGGTAATAGCGTCCACAAACTCTGATCCGTCAGAAGCATAGGAGAGCATCACAACTTTTTCATATTTTACATTTCTCTGAAATCAACCAGATTAATATTTTGTTCTTAATTGGCTTTACCACTTGCACTAAGAGGGTAATATGATTTTATAGTGTGCAATAAAAATATAAAATAAATTAAAAAAAAGTAGCTTTTGTTATGCTCCAGCTATAATTCATCTTTGTACATAAATATGTTCGCCAAAACGAGAGGAAAGCCATTCGACTAGGTCAAACTTTCCAGGGATAGGAAAAAATTCCACCGGAATAAGGAAAATGAGAATGAAGGAGTAGCATAAACGCAATTTTATGAATACTAATAATTTTACAGTATATCCAAACCTCAAACATTAGAGATTTTCTTTTTGTAAGTTAAGCGTCTACACTTCAACTGTGATGGCGAGTTTCAAGCACAACCGAAGCAATTACTGACGCCAGTAGGCAAACCCATCTAAAATATGTTCGGTTTGACTACCATGGTATTATAGGCGGACAAAAGAGATAGTATGGTAGCAAATTCTTTGGACGCCCAAAGGAAAATAACCTTAGAATTTATGTATGTTATTTTCCGTTAGGTGTGATCATTGTATTTTGGGCTTCCCTTTTTGCGTGACCCAATTTAAGTTTTTTTTTTTGCACTCTAAATTGGCATTTTTTCCTATGGTCAGTTGATCGGTATCTAAACTTGCGGGTTAATTTGAAAGCAACTCAAACCGCGGAGAAAGGGAATGAGAATATGCACAGTCTGAGCTTAAATCACGATAAATTTTGAATCGAGGTTTTTGCTGTTCGAGTGTATAGTTCCTATATGTAGTACCAATCAACCAAACAAAGCCCTGAACGAGAGTGAAATACATTTTAGTTTATTATTATTCAAAGGTGAACCTTTGAATGAAATTTGTACCCCGAAACTTTTGGGTGCGATCGGATATACCGCGTTGAAGTTCATGTCGCTTTTAGATGTTTTCATTGATCCTGTAACAAAGAGAATGATAGGTAAATGCTAAAAACTTGAATTTTGGTATGTGGGTCCCTAATATAATCGGCACTCTGAGTCACATATATAGGATTTGATAAATAATGGAGTACTCACATTCCTTTTTTCTTCAATATCTTTTGAATAGACTTCTTTAAAAATAATATAATCATAATTATTCACTGCAGAATCAATTACATCCAATTGATCATTTCTTTTATTTGGTTTCTCAAAAACCGCTAACTTCTCATCTTCACATAATATTGTTAACTTCTCATTATTCTTTAATGTAATTGGTAATGTTTCAAACAAGGCATACAATTTATTTCCTTTAATAACAGCGCCTTGATTGATTTCTTCGATTATAATTTTTTGTAACTGTTGAAACTTTTTATAATTGTTTACATTATTATTATTATTTGTGCTCGTTTGAGTTTGCTTCTTTTCATATTGTCTCTGAATGTGGATACTGTAGAGTTTATCTAATGAATTATAGGCTCGTTTGATTACATCTAATCTGTTAATATTGATTATGCTTTGTAACAGTTTGTCAATGGTTGAACATATGTCTTGGGAATATGTTTTTATTACCAATTCGGTATAATCATCGTGATTATAGTTGGCAATGCACTGAAAATATAAGAATTTCAAAATTTTGTAATATTTTGGATATATTCACGACTTAAATATGTTTTTGTGGAAACTAGAAAGATAAGGTTCATGTTACAACATGTACGCACATAGTACGCTATGTGCGTGCATACAGTGCCGTACATAACCTTTTTTTTATATTATTATTTTTTTATTATTTATATAAGTTTTTTATTATTCTTTGTACAAAGATTATTATGATGGCTGTCGGGGTTTCATTTATCCACTACCTCCATTTCTGAATTAGAACCCTGTGACAGATTTTATTGAGCATTCGTTAGTAAGGATATCTTAACCATTTTTAAGAGTTTTTTTTATTATTCTTTGAGACAAAGATTACCAAAAAATGTTTGCGGGCCAAATTTTGTCACTAACGCAATGCCAGAGGATTATTTAAGACTTGATTTCTTTCTCTACATACGGAATCTTTACATTCATACCCAATTTACAGTTACTTCTATTCTTTCAGCCATATAACATTCTTTCCTTGATTTGATACATAATTTTTAACAATCAGGCTATCTGAAGTTGACCAAAAAATTAGCTATAACTCGAAAACTTCTGAGTTCTGGTCAAACAGTTCCGGACGTTTCACATGCATGCACAGAAGATATTTCACTTTTATATATTAGGAAGATATGTATGTACTAATGAAAGATCTACAATTTGGGTTCAAATAGAACCCAAAAACGAATCAGACCAGACCAACTTTCATGCAATTTGAACCACGCATGGGAGAGTTATCGTGGTACAAAAAAGACTAACAGGCGGACATATGTGCAAACGCAGTGGTGTTGGATAAAGAATTTCGGGTTGTTAAAATAATAATACAACATTTTACCCCTATTTCATAATAACTAAGTTCAAGTTCTGCTGCTAGATCCCTCCATCCTTTAGTGAGAGAATGGTCGGGGACCGCACTAATACCCAAGCATATCTCTTTGAGAGCTTGCCAACCATCTGATTCGAAGAGGAGAGTGGTATGGAACTTTTGCATTTTCTTAATTAGGATAGATGCTTGTTGTAGATCTATTAGAGTCCCACTTTCTGGATCCTCAACGGAAAGTTCTATAGAAGTCACTTTACTGAAAATAAAAGAATAATAATTCATGATGGTGTAAAATAGCAGGCAAACAATTGTTTAGTTAGTATCGCTATGTCCTGTAACTTGTTTTCTTGTCTCATATAGCTGCTACGTTAATGCGTATGCTTCTTAACTGTCAGGCTACCACTTCACGCTTTAGAGACATTGCCGTTCCCGTACTGTTGTCAGCCCAAAACCAAAGCATTTGGTTGAAAAACAGCCATGATCACTATTCGTAAAGATAAGGAATACTGATAACAATAAGACAGATAGGCTAAGAAAATAATTTTCTCCCTACTTTAAGTCGTCTGAACAGCTGGTTTTATTACTTTCAAAATTAAAAGAGAATCGTCCTACCTCAAATGTGTTTTCTCCATGTTAAGATTAAGATATTTATAAAATAGAACGCACAAAGAATATTATTATTTGTTCGATACAAACGACTCGAATGTTAAAGCTTCATTCTCTCCATAATATGCATTTATATTTGATAGAAAATGATGTATTATGTTTGATTCGAAGACCTTATTTTTTCACAACAGCTATACGGATAAACATGGACAAGTGTGCTCCTAGTGTGTTTGTTTACCTTTACCAATTTCTTATCAGTCAGCTGTTTTGTGTTTCATTCTTAGAAAATATTATATTATTCAAGTCGCAAAAGGTTTAATTTTGTTGTTCATACTACCTAGTTTTGACTCCATGATATTTTATTATGGATTTAACGAAAAACTTTTGACCTCTCGATTATTCTTTTTGCTCCCGGTTGATTTTTCTTTTTGCACGAAAGGTTTTTTCTTGTGACTCAAATAATATTAAAATTGTTAGGTGATTTGTGATACGCATTGCGCAAAAATAGACTCCATGGATTCTAATCTGATAAAGTGATAATGATAGATTAGATAAAGGGGAAGGGGTTAACATATTTTATTTGGTGTTTTTTTTATAATTAAGTGTCTAGCCTGTGCTGTCAATTTTATCATATTAATATATTTACAATTTATTAGTTTGATTGTATTAGCAAATGAAAGTTTCTGGTTCTCCTTAAACTCAAAATGTCGTTTCATACAACTCGGATAGAATCTAAATTTTAGTGCTTATGTGGTATCACACAGTACCAAACAGTGTGATCGGCAAATATATTTGAGTTCGCTATTTGATTGCCTGGATATCTTTGTGTGATAGGGTTTAAACGCATGACAAACATGTTTGTCATGTTTGATCGGGTTTAAAAACAATTTCATTAATCTTAAATCTTACCGAAGTCCTCAATTATCAAAAATACAAAAATGATGAAAAATTGAATTAACTTTCGATCAGAAATCGTATTGAAAAAATAGAAAATTAAATTATATTTATTACAGATAAATATCTGGTTGCTATGGTATAATACAGGGTAAAACTTCCGAATCGCTGCTTCTTCGAAAAATTAACTTTTTTTTTTTTGAAAATGGCTTGAAATGAACTATTTTCAAGAAAGTTTAACGAATTCTTCGTGCGCGAGGTGTTTTGCGTTGTTTGTTAACGAGTCTTTTATGGACCCATTTTTTAACGAGTCTTTTACGGGCCGAAGGTTAGGAATCTTTTTGATCGGCCATGCCTCGATTTATGGGTCCATAAAAGTTTTACCTAGTGGTAAAACTTTTTTTTTCTACAACGCAAAACACCTCGCGTCCGAAAAATTCGTTAAAGTTTCTTGAAAATAGGCCATTTCAAGCCATTTAAAAAAAAAGAGTTAATTTTTCGAAAAAGCCGCGGATACAGAACAAATTCGGAAGTTTTACCTAATACAGAACAAAATTTGAAAGCAAATAATTTTGTCTGAAAGTCTCATAAAACAATATGATAGTGGCACATACCGATATAATATATACAAACACACAAATTCAACAAATATACATCAAATAAATTGTTCCAAAATTTTGGAATCATGACAAATACTGTGATACGACTTAAGTTTCTAGTTCTCTATAGATTCCAAATTTCGTTTATTATACTCGGATAGAATTCCATGTTGCTTAATTTCAGAAACGGATATATAATGTCGCAGTAAAATTGTAGAATCAGTAATTTTATAAAATTCCTAGGGATTTAGTAAAATCGCGGAAAATAAACGAACGTGAGGACTTTCGACAAATTTACTGAAATGCTTTAGTAGGGATTTTATAAAAACGCGGATAATAGGTTAGGTTAGACTATAAAATCCCTAAAGCATTTCAGTAAACTTGTCGAAAATCCTTTCGTTCGTCTACTTTCCGTGATTTTACTAAAATTAGTAGGGATTTTATAAAAACGCGGATAATAGGTTAGGTTAGACTATAACATCCCTAAAGCATTTCAGTAAACTTGTCGAAAATCCTTTCGTTCGTCTATTTTCCGTGATTTTACTAAATCTCTAGAAATTCTATAAAATTACTGATTCTACAAGTTTACTGCGATATTATAATTCTAAATGTATTAGCATTCTGAAAAGTTGTACGCCATGGACAGTACACCTTCAAAGTAAATTTTTCAATCCTAGAAACAGCTCTTTATCATTTCCTTCACAGAACTTGTATAGCTTTTTTTAAGTTACCTTATTTTATTTGGTTGACATAAAATATAATATTTTTTTTTTAAAAAAAAAAGCTATGGGTAAAAAAAATGAAACAACTAAGAAAAAATGTTCAGTTTGTAAAAAACAAATCCCAGTTGCGTGTAAAACATGTCCAGATTGTAAAAAATCAACTTCGATCTCATCGAATAATTCGGGCGGGAAATCATTACGTATAACTCGTGAACGAAGACGCACTGAAAGAACAAAAAGAGAGAAACCAAAATTTTATGACTCATCAGCATTTCAAAAGAAACAAAAGAAAGCTATTAACAGAAGATCTCTGTCAAAAGAAAAAATAAAATCTGTTAAAGATAAACCAAGCGTGTCAAATAGTGACAAAACCAATTCTGTTACAAGCTCAAGTCAACCGTCACCAGTAAAAAATAAAAAAGTTAAGAAAACAAGAGAACCAAAAGATACGGAGGAAGAATCTTGCAATGTTATTTTAACTGAGAAGTCACAGCAATGTTCTCTCATATTGTCCGAGATTAATAGGAGGTTCGCCATTACAAGTTGGCGTATATGAATCACCCATACTGTTATTATATTGCTTTGTATACATTTTAGACATTATAATTTAAGGTAAATTGATTTCGTTTTATACCCGCTTTGGAAAGCAGCTTACAAATCTGTACTCAAAGCAAGGCCGAAGTTATTCCAAGTTGAAGTTGGGCTTTTGTATACCTTTGCTTTGACATAATTCTTCAGTTTTGTCAGAATAGAATAATAATATCTCTCTTTCTCAAAATAAAGTGACAGTTCAGTGTTTTTTGAAATCGAACAATGACCTTTCTCCCGAATTGATAAACATCACTTTAGATTTAAAAATTCAGTTTCACAAAATATGACACTTTAATTTCGCAAAATTATAGTTTCTAAAGTTTGTGAAAAGCTCGATTTTGACTCCGGAACTGTTTGGTTCCCCTGGAGGTGCCCAAAATTTGATGAATTGGTATTGAGAAAGTTTCCCCTTGGGAATAAAGGAACACATGTTTTAGAATTTTTAGATTTTTGGAACCGTTCTCGAGATATTGGTCCCCGCGTTTTTCATTTGAGATACCTTCTATAGTAGATTTCTCTAAATAATAGTACCGTACAATTATTTTGAGACACCTACCATAGTAGATTTCTCTAAATAATTGTACCGTACAATTATTTTGAGACACCTTCCATAGTAGATTTCTCTAAATAATTGTACCGTACAATTATTTTGAGACACCTTATAGTAGATTTCTCTAAATAATTGTACCGTACAATTATTTTGAGACACCTTCCATAGTAGATTTCTCTGAATAATTGTACCGTACAATTATTTTGAGACACCTCCCATTGTAGGTTTCTCTAAATAATTGTACCGTACAATTATGTTGTACCTCTCAATCTTCATTTCAGAATCAATTTCGAGTTATCAAAAATTTCTGAATTTAAACATTTAGTCAACTCAACTTTCCTGCAAGAATTCCTTGATTTTTATTCAAAGATACAAAATTCAATAGATGCTTCTGACACATGGTTTGATACATCTGCTAAAGGCGCTGTCGAATATGAAGAGTTAGAGGGAAGTAAACTGACGGTTTGGAAGTCTGGAGGTTACAGTAATGTGTTCAAATTATTAATGGTAAGAATTGAGCTTCATTTAAGGAGCATTCACACTAAGCAGTGACAGTGTCAGCAAGTAATTCCCGCTGATCGTGAGCTCACAGAGATGCACTGTCACGTGCCGGTCTAGTATCAACATGTTTGTTCAACTGCCTGGAAGAATATTTTTAGTTTTGCCGGCCGGATCACTTGCCGGTCACGCCTTTGTCACTGCTTATTGTGAATGCGTGTTAAGTTTGGTCGCCTATAAATGGAACTGAGTAAATTAGTGGCCAAAAAATAACTATTTTTGTTTCCTGTAGGTAAATCTTCACGAACCCAGATCAAAATATAATATTTTACATTTCAAGAAACGTAGACCCAAAAAATCCGTCCGTTTGTTATAAAAGCACTTTTGCTGCAAAAAATTTTACCCAAATAAAATGGCCGAACAAACGGTAATCAGTATCATTCTTCCTTGTAACTAGATCACTCCTAAACTCAAATAAAACTTGGTACACATTGATTTTTCTGATGATTAATCTGAATCTTTTAGCAAGCTTTCGTCCAGTGCATCTGCATACAGTTGACTGAATCAGTCTAATCAAAGAAAGTGTATCTAAAATATCTCAGGATCTATTGAACCTAATTTTTAAGGATAATATAAAAGAATCCTTTGAGTTAAGGGACAAGAATGTTATATTTTTTACTTTTGTCACTTTAAGTTGACCGAAGGTCCTATGTAAATGGTTCCCGAATCTTTTAGTTACTATCAACTTATGTACCTACAAAAGGTTCAGTACGATTTTTTGGATTCGATTCCAGAGCAGTAACAGATTAATAATAAATACATGAGCTGAATTGACATTATTTTTAATATTTCAGAAAGAAATGTCCGGACAAACTCCCATCGATTTAAGTAAGAAGATATTATTGAATCAAGAAGTACAAAGTGTCAACTGGGAAGATCCTCAGAACATATCCGTGACGTGTTCAGATGGGAGTCAATATTTTGGTGATCAAGTATTGGTTACTGTTTCATTAGGAGTTCTTAAGTCATCGCCTAACCTTTTCCAACCAAGTTTGCCATCTTGGAAGAAAAATTCTATTGAGGTACTTTTCTATTAATTTTAGAATAGGTACTTCCCCGTGTTAATGATAGATACATTGTATGCACGAGGGTGGTTCCTAAAGTTCGTGGCCTAATCTAGATTGAGAAGGAAAATAAATACCCACTGTGCCTCACACTCTCCTGACTTCAAAACATTATTTACATCTTTTGGGTAACATTTCTATACCCGTCAATAGGTAGTTAGTAGGAATCCTTACAATCAGAATACTTCATTAGTCCCTTTTTTTCCGCGGAGCTAAAAATTTCTACTTTTTAAAATACAAATTGTCGCTAGGGGTCGTGTTCATCTGACGCCTGACACAATGTACTTCCCCATGTTACGAATCTGTATTGATTAATCATTTGGTGCGTTTTTTTTCTAACCATACTTGAAAGACGATATTTATTATATATATATAAAAAAAAAAAAAAATTTTAGTCCAAAACATTAACTAAAAAAAAAAATGGATATTATGAGAGGAAATTATGGATTTGACTCCGAGTAAATATTTCTCTTGGCGAAACATTGCCGTGAAAACGTAATTTAACTTTACTTTCGTACCCACTCCAACTAGTTACTCTCGGGAAATCTCTTACCTAGAAGTCGTGTCCGAAAATGATGGAAACAAAATCTGGAATCCTTAGGAGTAAGGCTAGACTCTTGAGTGGAAGGTTATCACTAGCAAGGTCATGAGGGAAAATATATTCAGTTCTTTTTCATGTAAGCAAAAAGTGTTTTTACTTAACTTATGTATATTTTATTTTGACAGGGTTTGTTTATTGGAACCGTTGACAAAATTTTTATTCGATTTCCTCATAAATGGTGGCCCGATGATATGCCTGGCGTCAACTTCCTTTGGAGAAAGGAAGACGAGAAAATCTTATTCAAAGATATTGGCGGGATTGATGGCAGACCGTGGGTGATTGATGCGTTTGGATTCTATTTGACAACTCAAGATCCCCTTACATTCGAAGGTAAGACATCTTTTAGATATTTAATTTTTCTAAATGAAATGTCGATTTGATATTAAAAAAAAATGGTACTTTTCTTTTGTGACGCATGTGTATGGGGCATGTTAATTGATGGGAGACTATTTCAATCAAATCGAAATTCGTGATTGTAATGTCAGTTGGTCCTCCCAGAAACTTGGCATTAATACCAGTTTTTGCCCACATATATTTGCACACACGTGCATAAATTTTCTCTGAAAAGTGCAAGAAAAAAGAATTTTCGAATCGGCACGAAAAAAATATCCCTCTCAAAATTTGATATTTTACGTTTAAAGGTACGTAGAATCCAGAAATCGAATAAAAAAATCCGTTTGTCCGCGATAGGTCCTGCCTTGTAGGCACTTTTTTAATTAATTTAATATCTCCAGAGATAAAAATTTCTAAAATAATTTTGTATCGACTACAAGAATTGCTGATTGCAGAAAGGGGTTATGTCTACAAAATTAGTCTTTTGGAGAACAAAGAAAAACCATATAACTCAAAATTAAAAAATTGTAGAAAAAAAATAAATAAAAAAAGGTACTTCTACTCGTATATATCCTAAAAACTATGAAAATTTTCATACTGATAACATTTTATGTTTAAGGATGCATTTTCTTTTTTTTTTTTAAAAAAAAAAAAAAGCATTTCCAAAATGTATGGACCCTTTCTGAAATCAGAGGTTCAATTTATATAATTGAGTGACGAGCGCTTGCGTCAAGACTGAAGTGCTCGTGACTCAATAATATAAATATAACTTGTAGTCTAAAATTTGTATATTAATTTTTATTTAGAATTTTATAATGACTACAAACATCCTTGGAAACAATATTGGAAAAATGCATTAAAAAACAAGGGAAAATATAATGTCTTTAGACACGCCCCCTTCTAAAGGTTTTGAAAGAGTATTTCCAAATACTACTTTTTAAAAAAAATCCCGATTTTTCCGACAGTTAACTTAAGGCTGTGCCCAATAAAGGTTCTGGTAACTCAAGCTAGTTATTATTACACTGATAACCAATTTTGGATCCCGTTTTTTAGGTTGGGTGACGGGTCCTTCTGCTAGATATATGGAAACTTTAAGCGATGAACAAGTCCAAATTGACATCATGAAACTATTCAATCATTTTTTAACGCCTGAGTTCACAATTCCTGAACCAACAACTATTTTGAAAACAACTTGGGGCACACAAAAGCATTTCAAAGGCTCTTACAGTAGTCGATCGTTAACAACAGACAAATTGAATGCAAGCGCAGCCCAACTGGCTGCTCCTATAGAAAATCATCAGGGACGCCCAGTTTTGATGTTTGCTGGAGAGGCAACTCATGATCATCATTATTCTACTGTCCACGGAGCAGTGGCATCCGGTTGGAGAGAAGCTGAGAGAATCATTAAATCTATCACTGTTGATTCTAAGATGCGGTAAGTCTAGCTGACAGGCAGCATGGTTGTGTGAGGCACCATTTGATGAATTGAGTGGATTTTGGTGTGGAGAATATAGCGTGAACGTAGCATAGCAGTAGTTTGTTAGTCATAAATGGTTATTATAATAATAATAGACTTAAGGGTCTTGTTAAGTGCAACTCTTAGTTATGTGATCAAAATCTCATATGGCGGAAAACATACCAAGTCCCGGCTGGATTGCGAACCCGTGACCCCTGCATTGCCAGGCAAACGCTTTGACCACTGAACTACCGGAGCTGTTTTTATACATAGACTTGAGACAGAGGAACGTAACTCCATGTTGACTTAAGAGTATGAAATTTCTCTTAGAGAAGGAGAAATGATAGATTTTTCTTTGCGATTATAAGGTTAAATGACGTTTCCATGATCATGCCTCGTCAAAAATTGATTAAAAAATACTACTCTTGAAGCCAATCATGGCCCGGCTCCAAAAAAATCACACGCGTGCTTGATAAGATACTAAGGCATTTCAATAAGTCCTTAGAAAACCCAAAAGATAGACTATTGAAACACATTGTTTTTAGTGAGTGCCATCTCTTACCAGACAATGGTAAATTTTCACTGTTATCCATGATGTATGTTTACTAGTAATTCTCTATCTAAACTGTAGACCTCTCTAAATAATGGGTCGCCATAAGGTTTCAGTTGGCTAAGATAATGAATATCCATAGTAAGTATCATCAATATGGAACAAGGCGTTCAAGAGTTATTAATATAATAATAGTCCCTTATTTATACTGCCCGAATAGGACTGAAGAGTCCCTTGAATCCAGCAGTTTGGGTGCTATTATTATGTGGTAAACATCTCAAATTCAGGAGGATAAAATTCCATGGGTTGGCTGGGTTTGAACCCACGCGCTACTGGAACGAACGGATAGTCTTTAAAGAAAAATCGTGTATTTAAAAGTAGACCTCAGATTGACGATTTATTTTTTGACGATCATTTTTCCATCAACCAAAAATATCTTCCATCAAGACAAAGAACGAATGTTTCCATGGTCGGAATTGAGAAATCAAATTCGAATTATTAGAATTGTCAAATTTGGACCCCACTGACTTTTTATTTTCAAACTTGAAAAATGTCTCGGCTGGAAATAATTCCAGTTGAACGAGGAAAAATAAAACAAAATGTACCAACAATAAGAATCTTTGTACGGACATATTGAACGACCCTGATAGTATTTTTTAGGCCGTTTTTACTTTCCTTATCCCAAGAAAAGGAAAGTATTGTAATGGGCTGAAATTTTCGATGTCGAGTTTTCAATGCCAAAACAAGTATTGGGGTCCCCAGAGCCCGAATCTCGAGTTTCAGACATTGGTCCGCGTGTCTGTTTGTAAACAAGATATCTCGAGAATGGCGAGTGCTAGAAATTTTACATTTACCTACGTCAAGTTTATGTCCGGAACAAATCACGAATCTTTTGGTTGAAATAGACTGTTGGCGGTTTTCGGTCGCTTTTTGGCGGTTCCTGCCTAAAAAGAGAACGTAAGTGCTAGAGCTTTAAATTTGTTGCCTATTTATATCAATTTTATGCAAAATAATACTTTTGCTTGAAATCGAATCTACTCCTGGCTGTTTTTTGCGGTTTTCACAAGTCTGGCATGAAAAGAAAACGGTAAGAGCTACTGACTTGAATTTTTTTTTTTTTATTATTTCAATTTTATGCATTGTAGTATTGTACACATCTCGATTTTTTTTAAAGGAATGTCGTTTGATGTTTACACCAATTTTTCATCTTTCTTTTGACTTTAATTAATTTCAGTTTAGAAGTCTATTGAATTTGTTGGAAAAATAAAATATTTTTTAGTCTTATTATTATTATCAAGGTTGCAGCCTATGATGGCAACATTAATGCGCATGTCCAGTTACACGATTGAACTAAATGTGCTAATGACAACATTAATGCTTTTGGAGGGACCAAGATTAGATGAAAGAATTTGGCGGTATTTTATCTTATTAGTAGACCCACGGTGCATATTCTGCATGAGCAATTTGAGGGTATGGTTATGTATCTCAAAGAGGGCTTGAATTAAGTCACGCCAGACTTTTCTTATTGAATTTCCTCAAGTCGCAGGTTTGATAATAAAGTCAACATAACCATTGCCATTTCCCAAGTTCAACCCCATCCATGCGACAGTCATTGAAATTTGCACCACTCTGAATATCTATCGTTGCGATAGTAAAGTATCATCATTTGGTAGGGCCATCGAGAGAGAGGGGGGAGGGGTAACGGAGGTAATCCCCCTGGGCCCCGGCTTTTGGAGGGACCCTTAAGCATTTGCTCATTTTAGTAAGGGGGCCCGTAATTTTTTAGACCCGGGCTCGGATTTTCTCTCGACGGCCCTGTCACTTGGACATGCTGCTCAACTTATCATTATGTATTTGGCATGTCCAATACAATTAACAAACAACATATTAGACAGAAGCTACCAAAAAATCTTGGCCGCCACAGACTGCCATCACTTGCTCCTATTGAAAACCCCCTATATTTGGTTATTATTGTTACTTATATTACGTTACTAGAGTTGTTTAATCGTTATTTTTATTACATTTTAATTAGTTTTTCTGTTACATTTGTTCACTAGTGTTTGATTAGTCATATTTTGGGGTACAACAAAGGGGTCACACGAACATTGATCAACATGTTTGGTTCTGCGTACCGGGGCTACCCGTGCCCAGAGGCACGGTCAAAGACCATCAACACCGTTCCGACAACAACTCACTGTGTTTTTCTTGCGTTGGTGCTGCTCATTCCAGTCGTGTTGCTTCAAATATTTCTTCAAAGTGCTGGTATTGTACTCAACTCCATACTGGCTCCCCGCCCCCAAGTTGCTTCGGGTGGAGTAACATGTTACAGGCATATAAATCCAGGCTGAACCTTGAAGTAGCTGATCGCTGTCCTCTATGCATGCTGGCTGCTCATGATGTAAACCATTTTTTATAACTATCCATCAAAACCAACCAATCTAAGGCCGTCAGCATTATGGACAGATCCTGTTGGAGTGGCCGCCTTCTTTGG
This sequence comes from Pachypsylla venusta, assembly GCA_012654025.1. NCBI lineage: Eukaryota > Metazoa > Arthropoda > Insecta > Hemiptera > Aphalaridae > Pachypsylla > Pachypsylla venusta. The sequence continues at coordinate 33,038,687 of CM022878.1, read as the reverse complement.
CCTAGAGACACAGGGAGAATTGTTGAGAACGTTAACAACAACAACAACGAACATTGCAATACGTCTTCACGATTGCCGGTTTTATGCACCAGGGCGATCTGGAACGCATATCATCCCAGTTCTAGCCACCAAAACCCTTTCGGTAATCTCATATCAATTTGTTTCCACCATTTTTACAAACCTGAATAGAAATGGGGGGACAGTTGATTTTCAGAGAACCGCCTCGCCGCTACAACACTTATCTGGCAATCGAGCGTAAAACGTTGATTAATCAACGGTTACATACATAAATAATATTTTTATAGAAAATGTTGATTCGTTTTAAAAACATATAAAATTAAATTTAGTAATAGCCCGTAACTTTCGTTACGGGGTGTTTTGTGTTATTTTTTAATCTTCCTTGGTTTCTAAAAACTTTGAAATCATTTGGAATTTATTTTTTTATTTTTACAAGTGCCATTTTTATTTGCAACCTAAATTTCTGTCTGATTTCATAAATTGGCGACCTCACATTTCTGTGTGGATTCGTACTCGACACCTCTTCGTTGTACTCCATTCCTATAATTTTATTAAATATGAGATTTATATTTATGTAATCATTATGCTTTGTGTTAGATTTTTTATATTAATACTTTATGTTTTATTTTATTTATTACAATTGTAATGTATTTTATCAAATTGTTTTATATTTTGTTATTGTTTTAGTAGTATCCAGTATTAAAAACTTTACTCTAATCGGCAATAGTGTATTGTATGGCTCTCAATAATCAAATAAAAAATAAATCTTACATTTAACATGGTTAGAGGATAAATACAGGGTGTTTCAAAAGGTTATGCAAAAAAAGAAACCATGTATTGTAGAGCTCAAATAAAGGCCACTTTGCTTAATAAACCTTTAAAAACTCAATGAAAAATAATTTCATGACCCCCCCCATAACTCCGACCCTGATCGGGGTAAAAGCATGATAACAATCGGAGACGTCATGCAAAAAATGAAGTCAATCGCAAAATAATTCGATTTTTAATAATTATTTTTCGATTTTTAAGTGCCAACTTTTGGTGGCCCTAGCTACATTGGAGTCCATTGCAAAGGAGGCTTTATTTGAGCTCTTAAAAATCGAATTATTTTGCGATTGACTGAAAAAAAGAAGGATACGTGGTTTCTTTTTTTGCATAACCTTTTGAACCACCCTGTATACAACGTCTCCAAAAAGTTTGACAAAGGTTAAATATCTTTCGAAAGATATTGATTTACCTTATGAATCATATTGTTTTTGTATCTGTTGGCATGTGTTCGTTACGGATGGATATTAAAAAAAAAAAAAAATCGGGAAGGTAGTTTCGGCTGTGGAATTCCACAACAAATTTGAGATACACTTCTCATTGTAGCATCTTTTGTGGTATAATAGGATTATAGTTTTTTTTTTTTTCGTTTCCGTTGTTACCGTTGCACCGCCATGGTCAGAAAACTTTTAGATATTAATCAATGATGACAAAACACGGTCCTTTTGCTTCACATTTTGCAATAAGATTATATTATATTTTCTGTATATCAACATTGTGCAATAAGCTGATAAGAAACTTACGTTTTGTGTTCTGCAAGGTTGTCTGAGTGTATTGCAAAGGATGTTGTTATAATTGGAGCAGGAATGGCCGGACTTGGTGCAAGTTTGAAATTTTTAGAATATAATTTCAACAACTTTATTCTATTAGAAGGTAAGTGAACATGGCGCCTGTAAGGAAAACAACTACCACAACTAAATTGGCGGGCGGCTATGACCCAAACCAAATTTTAGGTCATTGCCGCTAGATNAAAAAAAAAAAAAAAAAAAAAAAAAAAAAAAAAAAAAAAAAAAAAAAAAACAATACTCCATTCTCATTTTGTGTTTCAAAAACTTTGTCAGCTTAGCGTAAGGGTTTCTTTTTTATTTTCTAGAGCCCTTTCTTCATGTGCATTATGTTGCCATCACACTATTTGTCATGATTCCAAAATTTTGTGTTTGATATCAAAGCGATCAAATATATTTGCCGATATATTTGAATCAAAGGCAAATATATTTGAATTTGAAGGCAAATATATTTGAATTTGAAGGCAAATATATTTGAATCAAATATATTTGCCGATGACACTGTTTTCAACTCGAGAAAATGACAAAATATGGAACCATAACACATAGTGTGATACCACCTTTACTCACAATGGCTGATAGTAACGCCTAACCTACTTCGAAGGTTCATTATTGAAAAAAATAAACCAAATAATATTTATATGAAAATTAATAATATCAATAATATGAGATCCAAATTTATATCTTCTTATTTCATGGTCTCAAAAAATGAACATTTTCTGTATTTTGACATAATTATCGGATTGGCCATGGACCGCCTTCCATTCTTAAATTTTAATTAACCGAACAACGGCACGATCTTTCTTTTAAATTCTGTGTCTCACTAGTTCTACGATAATTGTCGAATTCGTCCGATTTTGATGAAATGTGGTGAGGACATACACTAGTTCACAAGGGCGTAACCAGCATCTGGCCTAGGGGGGGGGCAGCTGAGATTTTCATGTCGGGAGGGGAGGTCGATAAAGTAAATCGGTACCTATTTAATAATAAACCCCCAGTGGTAACTGATTTCAGTTATTGGGGAGGGGCATAACTCTGTGATAAATATCGATAAAGGAAAGTGCCAAACCGGCGAAATTAAACTAGCAGGAGTTTTACAATGGAAAAATATACGGAAAGCCGAAAAAAACAGATGGAACCTATACGTTTGTTAATTTTTTTGAATTTTCCCACCAAATTTACCAAATGCGATTCAACGATGCGACAAGTTTGCCACAGTTACATTTGATTGTTCACAGTGGGGCTGTTGGATTAGGGACAAAATGTGGCATTTATCGTATTTCGGTA
>CM022878.1:32969623-33034971 GCA_012654025.1 Pachypsylla venusta | reverse complement strand
GTGTGATTATACGAGTATGTTATTCGATAATTTTCTGTCTCCAGAAGAAGGTCAAGGTGTGATTATACGAGTATGTTATTCGATAATTTTCTGTCTCCAGAAGAAGGTCAAGGTGTGATTATACGAGTATGTTATTCGATAATTTTCTGTCTCCAGAAGAAGGTCAAGGTGTGATTATACGAGTATGTTATTCGATAATTTTCTTTCTCCAGAAGAAGGTCAAGGTGTGATTATACGAGTATGTAATTCGATAATTTTCTTTCTCCAGAAGAAGGTCAAGGTGTAATTATACGAGTATGTTATTCGATAATTTTCTTTCTCCAGGTTTCAAATCATCGACAATTCGTGTTCCTCTCTGTACAGTCTCTCTGCCAAAGTGTGGGGTCAATATGAAGTATGTGGCGGTGATTCCTATATCAATTTGAAGAAAGGTTTTAGTTCTGTCATTCAATCTATGGTTGGGAAAGTGCCGGCGGACTCTATCAAATTAAACTGTCCGGTCAAGCAAATCCTGTGGAGTAATGTGGCTGTGACGGGTGATCAGGTTGTGTGTGAAGATCCGAATGAAGAACTATCCAATGAAAATTGTGCCTTCAGTAACAATATAGGTAAAGGATTTCAGTATGTTCAAAAAGTTAACCACTGAGCAACCTGCCTCCGTAGCTCAGTGATTAAGCGCTCGTCTGGTAATCAGGGGGGCTTGGGTTCAATCCCCAGCAGAGGCAGGATTATTTCATTAGGTTTGGTGGTAGAATATGCCTCAGGCAATAACCTCGTCTACTGGTAACCTTCCACTCAGGAGTCTATTTTTTAAAAAAAAGTCTATGCCAATTATATCTTTTGAATAGGTATTTTTTTAAAAAATTCTAAAGTTGTTAACGTTCTTAACGACTCTCACTGTGTCTCCAGGCCAAGGAAGGCGGCCACTCCAATAGAATCTATCCATAATGCTGACGGCTCTAGATTGGTTGGGTATGATGGACAGTTGAATAAATGATTTACATCATCAGCAGCTAGCATACATAGAGGACAGCTATCAGATACTTCAGGGTTTAGCAAGGATTTATATACCATCTTTTTGAAGAATTATTTGGAGCAGCACGGCTGGGATGAACAACTCCATCAGAAGAAAAACAGTGAGCTGTTGTTGATGGTCGAAACCGTGTTGATGGTCTCTGGCCGTGCCTGAGGGCACGGATAGCCCCAGTGCGTAGAACCAACCATCTTTAGGGTCCCAAATTCTAATTGTTTTTAAGGATGGGAAATAACCTAGTGGCGAATATAGAGGGGCGATATTCATGATCGCCTCCTCTCCAGATTTGAAGAACGAAAAAAAAAAAAAATGCTTCTTAGTAGAATTATCTTAGATAAGAGAGTTAATTGAAGTGCTCACACATAATTTAGTTGACTTCATTTATTTTGCTGACTAAGAAGTGGATATTCATAGACCATAGTTGATGACCTCTTAGTTAAATATCCATCGAAGCTCATGAGTAGAAGATTCATATGTTTTTAAAAAAGTTGGAATTTTTTAGTGATCCAATTACTTACAGATCTCTTTTTTTTTTTTAAAAAAAAAAAAAAAAAATACAGGTAGTTTATCGGATGTCCAAGTGAAAATGACCAATGGCAATACAAATGAAGTGGATAGAATAATTGTAAAATGTGTTGACGGGACTTGCTACTCTGCCAGACATATCATTGTGACTCCTTCTCTGGGATATCTCAAACACAATCATTCCACTTTGTTCGTTCCTAAATTGCCGGATCCATGGTGTCAGGTGAGAATAATAATCTTCCGAAATACCGTTATCGTTTAAAATTTAAAACTCTGCCCATTTTGGTTTATTATTTTCAATAATGAACCTTTGGAATCTTATCGGAAAAAAATACCCCCCCTCTAGAAATTTGATATTTTACATTGCAAGGTACCAGAAGCTTTATAAATAGGTATGCTCAATGATAAGTGGCAAAAGTATGGCGGTTTACGGACAAAGAGATTTTTATTATTCGATTTTCGTATCTTGACACGTGAAACATATTTAGAGGGGGGGTTATTTTTTTCTTTCTTCCGTGATCGATGGATAAACTTTTTTGAAACACCCTGTACAAGGAATTTATTTGTTAAAGCTAATGCTTTGCTTTAGTGCACTTACCCATGCTATGACTCAATTTTATGTCAATGCTTGGATTCGAACTAAAGAATGCGTCACTCTTACCTATTGAGGTTGTCTGAATTATTCTGTATAATAATATAAATCTTATTCCATTGAATTTCTAGGCCATTCAGCACATGGGATTCTCTTCAATAGTAAAAATATTTCTTGTCTATGATCAACACTGGTGGGATCCATGTGAGCAGGGCTTTCAATTTATTTGGACATCATCCACGGACCAAAATATACCAAAGACTGAAATGAACCACAATAAGACTAATAAAATAATCCCTCCAGATCAATCCACTCAAAATCATTTGTATAAAGAATCATTTATGTTCGATGATTGGCTGAAAGAAATTACCGGGTTTGACGTTGTGTCCAATGTAGAAAATGTCCTCTTAGGATGGGTTGGAGGCGATGTCGCAGAACAAGTTGAGGAGCTTTGTGAGAATGTTATAGGACAGAAGTGTACTGAGCTTTTAAGACATTTTACAAAGTACAGTGTACCCCTACCTGTCAAAATTATTAGGTAAGCAATTTATATTGATTAGACTTGACAGGCGATTGCTTCTATTAGGTACCTTTCTTTCTGGCGACAACATCCCGTTGTATACTGATTTCAACTGGCTTACTCCAAATGCTTCTACGAGTACTTACATCTGTCAAATCTTAATTTGCCCTAGAGCTAGGATCAATTAAACAATATAGACATGTCACCCAAAATGCAGATCACAATAAAATACTTTATTTGAAAAAGCAGATCACAATAAAACACTTTATTTGAAAAAGCAGATCACAATAAAACACTTTATTTGAATGCAGATCCTACCAACCTGGAACATAATATAATATTCTCGAGTAATCCATTTGGGACTGTGGCCTTCTTTATTTGGGGAATTTTGTCGAAAACGTTAACAACAACATTTATGTTGATTTACCATATATTACCATAGGTGTGGACATAACTTCAAACAGAAATGATAGTCGCCAAAAAATTTAATTTCCTTTGGAAATCATTATAAGTAATATGTTTATGCAAAGATGTCATCTGTCCCACCTAAAGTATATTACCTAGGAATCAGAAACTTAAAAGGATTATGGAACCCATTGTGTTCTAGGAGATCATTTAGGTGTTGATATTTTTTAAGGAGGTGTGGGAGGAGGGGGACAGTCGCTTCCATTGATTTTTTCAACGGGTATAACACTAGTTCATAATGTTGAGCAAAAATGTAATCTATTGTTAGCTGTGAGAATTGTTTTGGTACGTTTTATTGCACACTTGTCTATGATTGTACTCCAAGGAATGTGATTTTACTTTGCAGATCAACATGGTCGAAAAATAACTTTGTAAAAGGAGGCTACAGCAACACAACACCCTCTTGTGACAAGTTTGGTATTACGTCGCGCGATTTGAGTGAACCCATACCAGTCAATGAGGTGAGTAAACAAATTGATTTTTACCCCTTAGGTTATTAATGTGATATTTTCACCCTATAATTTGATTTTTGGATTCTTTGTAGCTGGAAAAGTTAGTATTACATCAAATTTTAAGATGGAGGTATGTAGTTTTTATGTGAGCAATATACTAGAGCAGAGATTCCCAAACTGGGGTGGGGTGGGGGGGGCGTGCAGGCAAGCCAAGGGAGGCGCGAGACCAATCGAATTATTATCATTTAGTTAAAATATAAATGTACACAATTTTTTTACAAAGGTAATTTTATTGAACATGTTTAGAAAATTTGAATGAGATAGCATTCAGCAACACGTTAGCGTTTTGAATGAGATAAGAATTCAGCAAACCATTAGCGTTTTGAATGAGATAGCATTCAGCAACACATTAGCGTTTTGAATGAGATAGAATTCAGCAACACATTAGTATTTTGAATGAGATAGCATTCAGCAACACTCATACTCATTCATAATTTATAATGTAAAGGGGAGGGGGGGAGTCTTTCATTTCAAGAAGGGGTACCAAAAAGTTTGGGAACCCCTGTAAAGAAATAAATCTTATTTGATAAATATCTTCTAGATCCCAAATTTCCTCAGGCCTTGTGCGTGCAGTGCTAAGTAGGGCACAAGATTGCACATATGCTATTTACTTTTTGTCGACTCTTAGTGCTTCGGGTGCTCCAATGTTGATGGGTATTATAATACATATCATCCTCGACATTCTTCTTATCTCTATTGACAGGTTCATGTATTTTATTTTCTCCATCTTTAGTGTTCACATTGTTGTCTGCAAGAAACGATTTAAAAAAAAAAAACTATATCTGGTCAGCTGCAGTTGATAGTTCGATCCATGTAAAAATTAGAATTCTTATTAAAATAAAGTGGATTGTTTATTTCAGGGAGACGGAATATATTTTGCTGGAGAAGCAATGCATGAGAAATATTTCTCAACAGCGCATGGTGCATTCTTATCTGGACAGGAACAAGCGGAGAAAATTTTTCAAACAACTCGAGAAAAAACAATAAAAATGAAAACCTGATTCGAAAATAAGTCATTAAAGGTGGTATCACACTATTTGTCATGATTCCAAAATTTTTAAACAATTTATTTGTACCAAAATTTGTTGAATTTGTGTGTTTGGTATATATTTGTGCTCCTGTCACACTATTCGGTGAGGCAAAATTATTTAATTTCAAATTTTGTTGTGTATTATACCACAGCAACCTTATATTTATCTGTAATATTTATAATTTTGATATGTTCTATTTCACCAATACGATTTCTGATCGAAAGTTAATTTAGTTTTTCTTCACTTGTGTATTTTCGATAGTTGAGTACTACATAAACGCCTCAGAAAAAGGTAAGATTAATGAAATAGTTTTAAAAAACGATCAAACATGGTGGCCCCAAGATGGTTGCTTCTTCGTACCGGGGCTACCCGTGTCCTCGGGCACGGCCAAAGACCATCAAACATGGCAAACGTGTTTGTGACGCGATTAAACCCATCAGATTATTTAGACTAATTTTGGTCACTTTATCAAAGCAATCAAATAGTGAATTAAATCGAATATATTTGCCGACTACACTGTTTGGTACTGTTTGAAGTCGAAAAAAGGATAAAATTTGGAATCATGACAAATAGTGTAATACCACCTTAAGAATAGTTTATCACGTCCGTCCAATCAGTATTATTTTTATTCTCTACGAACTTCCTGATACCTTCGATGAGTTTTCATTTCAGATTCCAAGAAATCTCTTTAGGCATACATATTTACCTGAATATTTATTTTTTTCATTCAAAGTTAAACAAAAATTATATTTTAAAAAATATATAGAAAACATTACCGATTGATGTTTGAACTAAATAATAACTGAAGGAAATCCCCAGTTCAAAATTTTGCCACGAAATTTTGCCACGAACTTTTAGTTCCATTTCGAACAAATGAAAATCAATCGGTCTAGAAGAAACCAATTTTTTTTTGCTTAGCAAAAACGTTTATGTACTCAATTTTAAACTTTTAAATTTGAAACCAATTCACTTGGCACAGTACAGGTTTAATTTCCAGTTCCAATTTGAATACTTTAAACACTTAAAAATATTTTCTTCAGTTTTTTACTATGTCAAGTAAATCCATTTTCTTTTCTTCTCTAAAACTGGTTGCCGGTCTCCATTGGGACTGATTGCAATTATCACTGTGTTCTTTGTTTAGATCTATTGTGATCTAAGCGCCCAAGTAAAATACTTTGGGTTGAGAAAATATAAGATCACTTGACAAAATATTTGTCTAGTAAGAATTTTATGTTTTAATTGATATTTGTGTGCAATATCTTATGTGTAATATTAAGGAGATTACAAGAAATCTTCACTTTTGTGCTAAGAGCACCTTTTTTTCCTATATTTTATAATTATTTTATATTTTGCATTATGTTACCTAGAATTTAGTTAAATTTAAAAGCTTTATATCAATAGACTTTAAATCAGGGCCAATGCGGTATACGATTTTTTGCCTTTCACTTGTGTATTTTCGATAGTGTATTTTTATAGACCACCGAGGCGGGGTCTCCCAAAAATTTTGACTTTGACTTCTAGGTATGATTCAAAAAGGATACAATATGATATGTTAGGTATCTTTTTTCCCGGGAATTCAGCGCTCCGTAAACGAAGCCGACGACTTTGTTTCTAAAAAGCACCAACATCGGTTTTGCTTCTAAAAAGCACCAACACGCCACACTCGTTGAGATAACAAAGTTAAATATTAATAAAAATATTTAAAAAAAAGACAATATCGATTATAAAAATTAATAGGTACTCAGGCTATCATCCTCAGGCTGATGTTGACTGCGGTGTTCAGAGTAGAAGTGAGCCACCTAATTTTTAGAATCGATATTGTCTTTTTTCAATATTTTTATTAATTATTACGATTCCTTTTAAATATTTTATGTTAAATATTAAGATGGCCGGTCTACATCTTTTAAACACAATGGATAATTTTCATGTATTAATTGTCCGATTAATTTTATTATTATTTTTAGATAGATTCTCATATTACTATCGGCACCAAACTATTTCTTATGATTATGGTCATGCCTCTAAGGCGCCAATTAGGTATACTTACCATGCATGCATGATAACCATTATAACATTTGTTAATTTATTCTTTCTTGTCGTTATCGAAATATATATTATTAATTATTCAACAAAAATAATCTCTCCAGTTTTTGCTGTCTTTCAGTATTTCGATCAGTGATTGATTCTCTTCAAGCTATTTTAAGGTATCTGTCATCTAATGAGCAAATTTTCCACTTTAATATGAGAATTCTACAGGGTATAACAAAAAAAGTGCGTTTTTGAAACCACATGTTCTATGCGTCAAATTAGAGGGAAGGGTGTATTCTCTAGAAAATGTGAAATAATAAATGCTTTCCAATGAAAGGGAACGCAAGTGTACTATTTTCGTTATTTTTTGCAAACTTTTCAAAGTCCAATTTAGTTTTACATTACCTTTCCTTATTTTATTTGGGGTCGGCGCTACTTTCCTTAATTCTACCTTTTCTTTGGTGCCTACTTTCTTCAGCTGTAAACCTTTCCTGACACGGTATAGCCCTAGCTTGTTTCTCACAGAACCAACTGAAACGGCGTAGAAACTAACTTTTTGCTGATGACTTATCAATGGTTTGAAGCAGAGTTTTTTATCAATGGTTTTTATCACGGACTTGGGACCGTCACCTAATGAAGCTGGTTTGTTACTCTTGGTGGCTACATTTTAGTTTTACATTACCGTCCATTATTACTTACAATATATTTTGACTCTCTCTTTAATCGCAAAGTAAAAAAATCTGTTTTTTGACTTTATGTAATAACGATAGATATTTTTTGAGAAAACTTAAATTTCAGGAATTTGCATTAATTTGTCAGAGCTTTTATAAATCGCGGAATACTTTAGTTATCTTTAGTTTTTATGAAACTTCAACATGAGACACTCCATATCTCCCCCATGTTAAGTTTAGAAAGGCAAATCCTGCTAAAATCAAGAAATGCTTCCAAAAAATCCCCTTCTGGATTCGTAAACTTCGAGGCTAATCTTTCCCTTGGAAAACTTGAGCAATTTTATAGATTATATTCCTTTCATTAGATCGTAGAGAACATGTGGATTCAAGAACATCGTAGAACATGTGATATCTTTCTAGGGAGGAAGTAAATGATTTAGCTATTGAAAAAATAACTTTTTTGATGGCAAGACTCATTTTCCATTTTCCGAAATATCATTTGACTACAAATGACATATAATCGGACATGCTATTATTTAATATAAGAATCTATTGAGACTTGATATTTTGTTTTATGAAGGAAACAATTTTTAAAGTTTAAATTTTCGTCGATTGACTTGTTCACTTTTGAGAAATTATTCAAATTTTATTTCTCTAAAGTGAAAAAGTCAATCGACGAAAATTTAAACTTAAAAAAATCTTTCCTTCATGAAACAAAATAATCGGACATACTACTTGGTGAGGGGAGTTTCAACAACAGAAAAAGGATTATTGTGCTGATTTATTTTATTATTAAACTGGAAAAGGATTATTGTGCTGATTTTTTTTATTATTAAACTGGTTGAAAGTCTCTATTGAGACTGTAATTATCTCTGCGATCTTTAATTAGATCTATTGTGGCCAGCGTGCAGCGGCGGGGATGAAGTTAGATTTGAAGCAACAGCCTCCTGGTCACGAATCCACAGCCTCAACCAACTGGGCTACTAGGCTGTTGCCGGATCTATACGTAAGACAGTATTAACCAGGGCGTGATATTCTGATCTTAGGCTAATTTAGTTAACTTTTTCTAGGCTGACCTTTTGGCAATTTACTTGTACTAGGCCGACCTGCTGACAGTTTATTGGTACTAGGCTGATCTTCTGATAGTTTACTGGTACTACGCTGACCTGCTGAAAGTTTATTTGTACTAGGCTGACTTGCTGGCAGTTTACTGGTACTAGGCTGTTCTGCTGATAGTTTACTGGTACTACGCTGACCTGCTGAAAGTTTATTTGTATTAGGCTGACCTGCTGGCAGTTTACTGGTATTAGGCTGATCTGCTGATAGTTTATTGGTACTACACTGGTCTGCTGATGTTTTTCTAATAATAGACTGATCTGCAGACTGTTTATTGATAATGAGCTGACCTGCTGACGATTGACTGGTACTGGCTAACGGTTTACTGGTATTAGGCTGACCTATGGACAGTTTACTCGTGCTAGGAGACTGACCTTCTAACAATTTACTCGTGCTAGGCTGACCTTCTAATCCAGTGTTAAGTTGATCTAGTGCTAATTTCTTCATGCATATATTATACATGATTGTCTGATTTATTTTCTTTGCTTGCTGAGCTATTAAAGCAATAGTGTCGGTTTGATTATGTGTCAGACAAAGGATATAGGCAGACTTGAGAAGGCCTGTGCTGATGAACATGGAAATCTGAAAGACAGAAGTATTAAATTTTGAATAGCCCTAGGGATAGGAAAGGGATCATGACCAATTTAATGGTTATGGTGAGATCCAGGTTCCACCCCCAGAAGTGAATTTTATTGACAAAACGTGTCGATATGTGTTTCAACGTTTTTCGAAATTCAAATCCGTCCTCAAGATATTGAGCTCCGCTTTGGTCCTTTTTTTTCTTTTGAGACACTGTATGTAGTTCAAAACTTTGATATAAATAAATCCTGGGGCCGCCAAGAGAAAATCCGGGCCCGGGACTGAAAAGTTACGGACCCCTACACAAAAATCCATGAATCTTTAAAAGCAAATAATCTAAACATTAAATATAAGTGTGCATGATGTATAATATAAACTAATGATGTTAAATTACTTCTATTAATAACAAAACATGATCAATGAATCAAATCAATCAACTGTATGAACTAGGTAATCGGGGTGGTAAGAGCTTAAAAATTTTTTTTTTAGCACCTTGGAATTCCGGGCCCCTCCGAAAACCCCGGGTCCGGGAGGATTCCCCCCATCCGATTCCCCCCATCCCCTTCCTTTCGGTGGGCCAGATAAAACCCATCACATCTGCCATATTTTTGAAGAACGTGACGTCTATTCCGTCTTATCTTTTTAATTTCAGGATCAATAACCTGATCCTCAAAGAAAGGTAGTTGAAAAGTTCTACGTTTTTCTTCCGGACGTTATTTTATGAGTGACAAAACAGAAAGTAATTTTGGGACTAATGTATTTCGCTGTCCGGTAAAAAAAACAAAAAAAAAAAAACAGGGATGCACTGTCCAATTGACTACTTACCTGTACAGATACGTTTGAAAGTAGACTAATGAGTTGGTCTACATCCGTTGGTTTCTGTCGTATAGCAGCAATCAATACGTCATCACAGTGGTCACCCAGAACTGGTTTCAATAGGGGAACTAAGTTTCTTATGCATTGTATTTGATTTTGTTTGGATAGGAGAATCATTATTTCAGTGTAGATTTGTATTGGATTGATCGACAGATTGGTTATTGTGCTGGAAGATGATTTAAATTTATAGTGGGTAGTATGTTACTATGGTACACAGATTTTGTTAGATTTTAAAAAAATGATATTATACGTTTCAAGGCACTGTCCGTCACATACAATTTTAGTATGGAACCCTATACAGCAGAGGTTCCCAAACTGGGGGACGTGAAGGCAAGCAAAGGGGGCGCGAGACCAGTTGAATTATTATCATTTAATTAAAATATATGTATACAATGTTTTTACAAAGGTAATTTTATTGAACATGATGTTTAGAAAATCTGAATGAGATAGATTCAGCAACACATCAGTGTTTTGAATGAGATAGCATTCAGCAACGTATTAGCATTTTGAATGAGATATCATTCAGCAACACATTCGCGTTTTGAATGAGATATCATTCAGCAACGTATTAGCATTTTGAATGAGATATCATTCAGCAACACATTCGCGTTTTGAATGAGATAGCATTCAACAACACATTAGCGTTTTGAATGAGATAGCATTCAGCAACGTATTAGCATTTTTAATGAGATATCATTCAGCAACACATTCGCGTTTTGAATGAGATAGCATTCAACAACACATTAGCGTTTTGAATGAGATATCATTCAACAACACATTAGCGTTTTGTATGAGATAGCATTCAACAACACATTAGCGTTTTGAATGAGATAGCATTCAACAACACATTAGCGTTTTGAATGAGATATCATTCAAAAACACATTAGCGTTTTGTATGAGATAGCATTCAGCAACACATAAGCGTTTTGAATGAGATAGCATTCAGTAATACATTAGTGTTTTTCTTCCATTGCCCATTCATAATTTATAATGTAAAGGGGAGGGGGGCGTGGGAGGCTTTCATTTTAAGAAAAGGGGGCGCGTAACCAAAAGTTTGGGAACCCCTGCTATACAGGATCTCCGAGTTTTTTTTCTAGATGATTTCAGAATCGATTCAGGAGGTCAAAATACTATTTTTTTCTCTCTCTAATCATATACCCGTAAATTCCGCCTTACGGAGATATACAGGGTGAGTCATTTATTTTAATTAAAAGGGTAAATTTTTTCAAAAACCGTTAATTTTACAAAAAAACGTTCAGAACAAAATATTAATTGATTTTTAGAGTAAATATTATGGTGACAATGAAATTTTTCTCAAAGGTCGTGTTCAAGATTGTCTCAAGGTTAACTATGTTTTTTTTAAAAAAAATATTTTGATTGTGCTATTGAATTTTGTGTTACAAAAGAAATATTTTAAATATATAAAAATTATCTCGAAAACTGTAAGTCAATTCAAAAAAAAAATTTAAGCAAAAAAATATTCCTTTTTTTGATAAGGCTTCCCCAAACTTAATTTAGAGGAATTAATATTTACCTATTACAAATGTTAAAAAATTTGAGATCATCTGTGAGAAGAAGAATATCGGTCAAAAGTTTGGCCCTTTCAGAGAGTCCACCAAACAGTGTTGCCACTTTAGACTGAACGGTATGTGCCAGTGTACCATTACTGTTGACTATAATTTGAACCAGTTTCGTCTGAAGCTTCAAAAGAGTTCTTTGTCTGTCGACTTCAATGGCTGATAATTGCATAACGAGATCATTTTCTGAAAGAAGTTTAAAATGTTGTTTTTTAGAGGAAAAAACCAAGTGAGGTATATGGATAAAGTGTACAAAATTATTGATAATGTAGCGGTGTTCATATTAAATCAACTAATTTCTCCATTACATTTATCATTCAATTGGGCGTAAGTTCGGGCATCTTTCAAGTAAAACATCGGTGCGGTGTTCATATTAAATCAACTAATTTCTAAATCAACTACAAAATCTTTCAAATGTTGTTGGGCATCTGTCAGATAATAGTTTTTATCATTCAATTGGGCGTAAGTTCGGGCATCTTTCAAGTAAAACATCGGTAGCGGTGTTCATATTAAATCAACTAATTTCTCCATTTCTAGATTCAGATTTAGTAGAAATAGGTTACTATGAGGCTATTTTCCAGCGAATGAAGGGTGAAACCCCGTCTAGAATGACCAATAGATGTTAAAGAGACGTTAAGCTAAATTAAAAAAAAAAAAAAAAAAAAAAAAAAAAAAAAAAAAAAACTCACATTGAACCTATATACCAAATTTTATTAACATCGATCAACTAGAGGTGGCAAAAGGCAGAACATCGACGGACAATGGATATTTTTGGATTCTCCGTACCATGAAGTGAAACGTTTCAAGGGGGGGGGGTTCTTCCGTGGTCGATTCCATCGTAAACAATAATTAAAAATTAGTCCTGAGAAGTTCTTTGCTCCGCATTTTGATGATTGGTTATCAGTAGCTTTTAAAACTTTTAAAACTACATTTTTTTTAAAGTAAAAAAAATGTAAAAGTTTATATCTCACATACCGTGTACGGCCGAATATTTTGAAACGTAAATTCAATCATTTTGATGGGTTGGTACTTTTTTTCCGTGGTCGATGAAGGTTTCAATATTAAAAAAATAAAATAAAAATAAAAATAAGTATTTTTTTAGTGCAAACTGAAGAGGGGTCGCAACTTACTCTGTTTTAGTTTGACAAAATCTTTCAAATGTTGTTGGGCATCTGTCAGATAATAGTTTTTATCATTCAATTGGGCGTAAGTTCGGGCATCTTTCAAGTAAAACATGGAGCACGTCATTGCTGCACGAATATGATCATTGGTTCTTATTTGAATAGAATAAAGGAGATTAAGGTAGGAGGCACGTTCACAGTAAGAGCATGTAGCTCGCAAATGGTCTTTCCAAACAACTAGAGTTGGGTCGATCTGTTCCATCAGAGAATACAACTGGGCGGTGACACCTGAAATTTGATAAATATATTACAGAATTAAAAGAATTATCAGCCAGCGCCTATGGCACGTTGAATAGTTCCCGTTAGATCAATGAAGTTAAGTCACGTCCAGCGAGGTTGTACCATATGTGTGTGCCTGGCTATTTTTCAGGCCCAACCCAGGCTGGGTGAGGTCGATGTGGGTTGCAAATTTCCAGCGAATGGAGGTTAAAACCCCCGTCTTGAATGACCAATAGATGTTAAAGAGAGTTAAGCCAAATTAAAAAAAAAAAATTGTCAATTCCAAAGGTTCGGAATGGAAAATAATAAAACAATATATTCTTTGAAACTACAATATGGGTCAAAGGAAAAAATGTGCCCAAACGCTTATTTTTAGAATTTAATTAAATTCAAAAACCTTATGATTGCTTAAAATACCTTGCTTTTGGGAAGATCTGACTTTTCCAAAATTATCAGTAGGAGCTTCGAGCGGGGTCTAACGAGATAGAGATATCAATACTTTTAATGAAATTATGAAAAAAAAAAAAAAAAAAAAAAAAAAAAAAAAAAAAAAAAANAAAAATGAAAAAAATGGGGGGGGGATATTTTTTTCGTGACGATTCCAAAGGTTCCTTATTGAAAATAATGCATTGGTTCATTATTTTCATAATGAAAATGCCAGTTTTTTTTTAAAAAAAAATACATTTTTCAACCATTAAACCAAAATTTTTGTATAAAACTTTTGCAAAAAAACAACGAAAAAATCGTGGATTTCCAAACATGACCTTCTGTTGGAAAGCTTTTTTGCGCATTTTTTCCGACTGTGACTTATTTGGTCTCAAATAATCAGGCCCTGCTTGAGTGAGGAAATTTTCAAGAGAATTAACCAAAATAAGTCTGTATTGGGTCATTTCTCTTCACCTAATTTAAAACATCATCTGCTTGAGTAAGGAAATTTCTCAGGAGCATTAACCAAAATAAGTCTGTATTTGGTCATTTCTCTTCACCTAATTTAACACACAATTAGTCTAGGGCTTACCTAATTTAACACATTTGAGAAACACATGTTCTACGAATATTTCTAAAGCAACTTTCTTGTCCCGAACATAGCCGAGTGCTTTATCGAGTTGACCTCGTTGAATGAAGAAGTTCAATGAGATTGCAGGTGTTCCGTAGGTTTCTAGATAGTACAGACATTCCTCGTACCAACCGTTCTCCGTTAGAGTGGATGGAGTTTTTAGTTTAGCAAGTCGAGTTGATACATTTTGACTGTACATTTCACTCTGAAAAAAAAAAAAAAATTCAAAAACATGAAGGTTAGGTAGTCATCATGAACCCAAAATTGTCGTGAATCACTAATAATTCTGTGAACTGTAGACCTCACTCACTAAAAAGGCTCCATGAGGCCCGGTCGGCCAATAGGGAACAAAAAATAAGCCAAACTTATGATCCTAATAAATGTCCATACATCATCATAGGTTAACAGCCGTGGGGCTGGTTTGCAACAAGTCGCCATGAATTGTTGATACTAAAGAATCCTCACGGATAATGCAGTAGCTTCTCCTTGCTTTCTACATGGGCAATGAAAAGATATCGTTTCCCAATTTGCCCTTAGTCGCCTTTTACGATCGGACTTGGGTGCCTTGGAAGTATTCCTTTAAGTTTCCCTATCCACAGGAGACGATGTCCTTACCAAATTTCAAAATCGGATAAGGTGTTAGAGGTTTATCGTTGTAAAAAAAAAAAAGAAGACAAAAGAAAAATCTTCGGGTTAAAACTGGACCTTCACGTCAACCAAAAACTGCAAACAACAAATCAGCTAATTCAATCTTCTGAATAGTCAACGACTTTACCACGTTGAATATACCAGTTCTCGTCCAAATCACTAAAGTTAAGCAAAGTCGGGATGTGTTAATTACTCAGATAGGAGTCCGCTTAAAAATACCTTGTGTAGTTGGCTTTTCACCTGAGTAGCTGTTGTTGATTTGCAAAGAAACGTCGGGGAAGAATATACGAGTAACCTATTTGTTAACCTATCTTAGTTAACCTAATTGTAAAAAGACTATATATCTTAGTTAAGCTAATTGTAATAATAAGGCGCTCCGCAAACTGTTCCAAATCTAGTTGCATAAATTCGTGTCCGTGCAGTGTAATTTGCATATCTCGAATACTGATTATCTATCTGATGGAATCATTAAAAAATATTATAACTTTGAGGGACGTATTACCTGTAGGATGTGTAAAATATCTTGCAGCGTTGAATTTTCACGCTTATCAAAATTACATTTTGAAAATATGTTACGAGCCTCTTGCCAGGTACCAGCTTTTAAACAGGCTTTACCCCACACTGTCAAAACACTGTTGTAATTTAAACCTGTTTTAGTTGACACCTGAAACATGCAAATCAGTCATTTGAAGGCTCTCGTTCTGTTAACTTTTAAAATAAATTAAAAACACTATTCATAATTATTTATGAAGAAGCTAGTTTCGAATCATTTGATTCATCATCAGTCTAGTCGTGTCGAAGGATGGGGGTTGACATATTTGGACTTAATTGGGAGTTACATGATGTGATTTACATGTTTTATTGAAATAAAAGTCTAAATCAATATTTATTAGTTTTGCAATAGTGTTTCTTTGAATATCATGATAATTATTAACATGTTATTCAAATATATAATTAAATGGACCGTGACCATTCTGCTAGTCGCTTTGGAGATAATCTCTTTGGGTCTTCAACTTCGTGTATGGGTTTATTGTGAACGTTAGTGAACTCCACTTTTGTCCTCGGTATATAGGTATCCCGAAATACACTTGTATATGTATGTGTATGTATGTTTGTTACGCGATACAAGCCACAATTTTCATCCGATTTTGACGAAATTGGGTATACATATTTAGGACATGAATGAAATTTGCTGTATAGTTTTTGGGTGCCCCCAGGGGCGCAATATTGTATTTTTTAAAAATGATTTTTATCTTTTTAGTGGTTTGTAGTTGTAGTTAAGCGATTTTCTATTTTGAAAAAACTGGGGGCCTTAGCCCCCCCAGGGGGCGCAATATTATATTTTTTAACAATGATTTTTAGATTTTTTGGGAGCCCTGCCCACCCGGGGGGGGGAGACTCAATATTTTGTTTATTGAAAATGATTTTCAATATTTGATTAATATTTTTTTCTATAAATAACTACAACGCCAACGTGAACACCTGATCATCTTGATCCACTAGTTATATTTCCGACGGAAACATTTTTATGTAACTCAAAACTTACAGCAAAGCTTCTAGGACCAACTAAAATTCAAATAAGATCTTCATATTTCTCTGTATTTTTTAAAATTATTTTGTACAAATTCAAAACTTTAATTTGTTTTTGTGATAACTGGAAAAACAAAACGATTCCGTATTGGATGAAAACGACAACATATGATAAGAAATTAAAAGTTTAATCTTTAATCTGGTCCCTTCCAGTTTAGAAACTTGAGAAATAGGTATTAGGGAATATAGTCCTTCCACATTCAAATAAACAAAAAAAAAAATATCGAAACACCCAGTATCTACTCTATTTTCTTCTTGTTTATTCAAATAAGCTATGTTTATTCTTGTTTATTCAAATAATATTCCGATGAAGCTCATTATTTTATTTATGTTTTTTGGAAAAGTGAAGATTTTCTTCTTTTAAAAACATACCTCCAGCGCCAAACTCCACAATTCTTCTCTCAATAAACTGTCCCGAAGATTTCTGTACGCATTTTGCCCATCAAGAGGCTTATCAGGAATCAAATGACAGCAATTATTATTGATTAAGATAGACAAGAGATTTACTTGGGTGCAAATTTCATCTGGAGTGACACTCTCTACTCCATGTACATCGTAAATGACTTGACACGCCATCAGCAAAGACTTAATCATTCGTATTACAAAACTGTAGTCTGAAAAGATAAGATAGGAATTTATTTGTGACAAAGCTAAACCTTTGTCAAAATACACCTCCAGGAAAAAGTCAAAATTTGTCCAATAACATAATTCATTTTTTTTTTTCTTCAGAAAAAATATAAGCAAAATTATGTACCTAATTCTCTCAAACACTATAAAGTAATACATTTTTTTAAACTAACTTCTAATTTCCAGTGTCATACAACTTGTGACACTGAAAAAAAGAAGAAAGGTGACATATTTGAAATTAATTTATAAAATATTATAAATATACTCAATTTGGTCAACAAGTTAAATTTTGAAATTCCAGATCTGAGGTGAAGGGCAAGAAATATACCGAAAACATGAACCAATTGTTACACAAATTTCTGGATAGTAAAAACACTGACTCAAATCAATGTTTACAGTGCCAAATTGCATCTGAGTGATGGGATCGAAACATACAGCGTGTCCCAAAATGACCGGTCCCCCTTAACTTTTAAACGACTTGATATTTTTGAATTTAAAAAACTTTAACGATAGGAAAGGGGCCATGACCAGTCGCATGGTTATGGTTAGATACGGATTCGAACCCCGGCATTGACTTTTATTGACAAAAAGTGTCGATTTCTCAAGAAATTTAAATGGAATGATGCAAATATTTTTTGTTCAAATAAAAAGTCCAAATAAAATAAGGACTAACTTTTTTCTTTTTTTTCAAAATTAATGAGGGGCGGAGATAGAGAGGTCTAAAATTTGATTTTGTTAACCCCTGTATAACGGCCCCCGTTTTGAGATTTCATGTAAAAATCCGTTTTTTGTGCTCCAAAAAAGGTTTCTCATTAAAAAGTACGATTTCATATTTATCAGTGTCGTAAGAGGACAAAATCAAATGTTATCTTTCTTCTAGAAGTTAAAAATATGCCGTTCAGAAAACGGTCATTTTCGAGTAGAAAGTCTGAAGAAATGTGGTAATTTAGGACAAAAAAGTGATAGGAAACCCAAGAAAGGAACACATTTCGGCAACAAAAAAAAACATTCATATTTTCCTCATCACAGAGGGACCAGAGGAATGAGAAAATTTCAATACAATAGCAAAGCAAATACCTTGTATTCTAAACCATAGTTATTGTCCCTCTGTGATAGGAATCAGAGGATGAATGTTTTCATTTTTTCCCAAAATGTGCTCCTTTTTTTAGGTTTCTTATCATTCTTTGTCCTAAACTACCACGTTACTAGCTTTTCAAAATTCAAAAATATCAAGCCGTTCAAAAGTTAAGGGGGGCATTCTGGGACACGCTGTATAACCAATTACTTGAATTTTTTCTTGCCTTGGCCTCGCAATCTCTACTCTAATTATAATCGTTTTATATTATTTAATAATGTCAAGTATTAAAAATAGGTATTCTTTGACATGCATTTTGAGGAAGGTTTTAAGTTAAATGAAAACTTTTTTCTTTCTTTCGAAATTGAAAAAATCCAGAGGCTTTTTTTCAATCTTTACAAGTTTATAAATTTTTTTTGTTTCTGAAATGAGCGCTGTAATTTGTATCTGAAGCTGTAATTTTAAAGAAGACAAAAACATACTGTTACAGGATAAGAATGTTCAAGCAATACATCTTACTTCTCAATGGGTTTTGTTCACTTACCAATTTCTCTACTTGATGGTTTCAGTACATGAAGTAAGCTATGACAAGTATCACACAAGTACATAGCCAGTGTGATGTTTTGTGTGTGTAGTTTTAACATTGATAAACACAAAGATACGCTCGGAGCATATTCGAAACTAAATTCATCTCTTAATATGTCATTGTACTTATCATCAGTTTGAAATATATATTGAGCATATGATTCTCCTGTGTTTGACAAACACGCAACTTCCAATTGAACATTACGAGGGGAAGCATATTGATAACATTGTGTACACACTCGGACTGCAACTCCGCCGTATCCAGAGACCTTTGAACAATGACACAGAAGAATTAATTTCTTCTTCTTTAAATTCACCCTTTCCCAATTCGGCGCAGCTTTTCATAATTCTACCAAAACGAATAGAACAGATAGTGGGGAAACTCATGCAGTTACATGTGAGTACCCGCTAGAGGGCGTTTAGCTGTAGAATAAAAAACTGCAAACACTAGGTAATGTTTTTGAAGGGGGACAAAAAAATCTTAATTAAAATTTCATCTCTGTTCAAGGTTTAAATGAATTTAATTTAAAGATTAAAGATATAATTCTATTTTGAAGATTTAATTTTTTTTAAAAATATATGTTTTGATAAATCAATCAGCTAATTTGCTTATAACAAACTTTTGAGGAGTTGGTACCGGGCAGGAGTAATGCGGCATGAATTTTTGTTATCCAATTTTAACTTAATTAGAGAGGTTAGAAAAGATTTGTACGGCCATTCCTCTATTACGTATGTATAACCGTCCAACATCGACCCATGACGGCCAAATAAAAAAACAAGTTTAAACATTTTTTTTTTTTTTTTTTTTNTCCACAAGTTTAAGCAGTTTTTTTTTTTTTTTTTTTAAATGCCACATTGCTCCTCTACAACCCCCATACAGTTTTATATCACTAGCGCTAGAGTTTCACTGCCACACCGCATCATGGGTTAAATTCAGAGATTTTCCCCACTTTCTGT
Organism: Pachypsylla venusta; assembly: GCA_012654025.1. Taxonomy (NCBI): domain Eukaryota; kingdom Metazoa; phylum Arthropoda; class Insecta; order Hemiptera; family Aphalaridae; genus Pachypsylla; species Pachypsylla venusta. The sequence continues at coordinate 33,015,507 of CM022878.1, read as the reverse complement.
TCTATTCGTTATGATTCTACCATGCCACAATCTTTTGTTCGATGTCTACTTTCTTTTGCTGTAAGCCTTTCCTGGCACGGGGTAACCCTCGCTTGCTTCTCACACATTATCCAATGAAATACCGTCACCTTATGAAGTTGGCTTGCTCCCCTCGGAGGCTACATTTGAAGAATTACTTTGATACTTAGAATGTAGTGTTTTTTTTTTTTAATGTCCACCCCATTTTGTATCATTGTTACCCCTTCCCACTTATAACTTAATGGTGATTTAATGGTGATGTGCCATTGAGTGCCGTTCTCGAAGATGCTTTCAGTATCGGGATGTAGTAAGGTCCCCCCACCCCACCCGAACAACACTACCCGAACACACAAAAAAAAAATCAAACAATATATACAGCACAATAGTCACTCAATCAAACTCAAAAAATTTCGGACATTTTTCGTTAAACCCTCCTTATTTACAATCTACTAATATCCACCCATTTTTCAAAGATCCATGCTAGAATTTAACGTAAAATTTTCTGTTCCATTTACCTTCATCCTATTCTCCGAGCAGACACTACAGACTAAGCGGCCACATCTTCTACAATGATGACGTCGGTTAAACATGGAGAACGTTGTGTTGTTGCATACCATACACTGGTTACACTCTGCAATACGGGGGGAAACAAAAACAAATGTCAATAATTATAATAATATAACTCTTTAATAACAGAAGATGGATAAAGCAGATGTGATATAAAAAGTAGGTTAACACAGGGTAAGATGACTTTCACTAATAAATGGAATTTACTGAGCTCAAAAAATATTAATCTGGAAGTAAGGAAAAACTTTTCTTAGAACTTATGTATGGAGTACAGAAGTCTATGGATCCAAAACCTGGACAATATTTGAACGGGAGAAAAAGAGGATAGAAGCGTTTGAGATGTGGTGTTATCGAAGAATGATGGAAATAAACTGGAAAGATAAAATAACTAATGAGGAAGTATTGAGAAGAATAGGAAACCCATGAATAATAATACACATCATAAGAAAAAGAAGAGATCTAGAGATGGGATTCTCGACTCACTTAGGTGGGTCGACATGAATCGACTCGACTCACAAATATGAGTCGACTCTCGGTCTCGACTCGCATCGAGTGACAATTTTCAAAAACAAGGATTTTATCAAAAAGACATTTATTTGGCATCTACCAAATAAACGTCCCCAACTTCAACGACTATATTAAAGAGACATCTGAATCAATCGTCACCAGAATAAAAGAACATTTTCCTTCAGTAAACAACAAACACCCGAAAAATTTTCTCCCTTTATTATCTTTATCAGTCAACAAAAAAAAAGCTACTCGTAAGTCGACTCATTTCAAAAAGATGATTCGACTCATGAGTGATCGAGTCATGAGTCGACTCGTGGATGACTAACATATCCCTAAAGAGATCACAACTTAAGACATGAAGGACTAGTACATCACATACTGGAAGCTGGAATAGGGAAGAAAGCTGTACGAGGAAGACCTCCACTAAAATATTGCTCACAAATTAATAATGGAGGATGTTGGGTGCGGGTCTTTTTACGAGATGTAGCGGTTTTTCTCAGGAAATCAACCATTCTTCACATTTATAGGTGCATGATTAATTAAAATGGTAGAAACAGATTCATATGAGTTTACCGAATTTTTTTTAAAGTTTCTTGGCTGGAACTGTGATGGTATGCGTTCCAGGTCGTCCTGAGGCGTAGGACCAGCCATCGTGAGGACGTTGTTGTCCTCGCGAGATGAAGAGGCTTACTCAGCAACGAGGTGAATGGAAAGCTGCATCAAACCAGTTTAACTACTGATAGCTACATGATGATGATTGATCCTTTTAACAAAGAAATTTTCAAAGGGCGTGATTATTGCCTGCGGCGATCTACCATCAAACTCATTCGATGACCACTTTAATATTCAACAAAGAGAGAACGTATAAAAGGAAACAAGGAAGGAGGAGAAAGTAGAAAATTGACGAGAAGAAGAAAAAGGGGGAAACTCAATCCCAATTCATGACCTGGACACTTAATGGGTCACAACATTGTCCCGTTGAAGATATTCTATTAGGAATCTCCTAAAAGGGACCACGTCTGTCAACAACCAGAGATGTATTGTTAGCGAATTCCACAAGTTGGCTGCCTGAACAGCAAATGATAGCGAATAAACACTGGAAGAATGAATGGGTATCTGCAGCAGCCAGCAGCATCGATTCTCCACATCTTGTAGGATTTGCATGCTCGCAGATGTGTACCGTCGGGATAAACCATGTTTGCTTTCTTCCTATTTTATGTAAACTTCCCATTAACAACAGTACACCGCTCATGTTTACTTTTCAAAGTATTAAACTACACTAAATTCGTTTGGGAAGTGGGACAGCATGTTCGTCGAAATCAATTTTCAACAAACACTCAGATCTGCCGCAGCGCGCAGATGTGTACCCACCTTAATAGGAATTTAAGAGGAGAAAAAAAAATTGGGTACACATATAATTTTTTGGATAATTAGGGGGGTGGAGAGACACTTTTCTGGAAAAGAGATTACATGAGTACAGCATATTTTGAACTGCCTTCCCCCTCGTTGTAATACTTGCCGTCATTAGGGATCCACTCCTCTTTTGTTGGAGGTATTTTTGGAGGTAAAAAACTCAATTTATCATTTTTAATCAAAACTGTTCTATAATTATATTTTGGGCTTAAAGCATCACAAATTCGAAAATCAAGAGCTTTGGTTGAGTATGTTCTCAGAAGAGCGTCTATCTGACTTTGTTGTAGATAGCCTTGATGAATGGGATTGGTATTTTCAGATTCAATAAAGGGTTTGATGTGATCCAATATTTTTTCTAGAAGTGAGAGACGAGTGAGAATTATAAGTTGCTCAATCAGGATGTAAGGATAGCTTATCAGATGACGGTAGAGATCCTGTAAAGAAAAAAATATACTCTTACTTCTGTGAAGTGTACGCACTCCATGAGAATTCGAAGTTGCTCTGAGGAGATGTAAAGATGAAGTATCCGTATGATAAAGTTACACTGGTCCCTTAAGAAAACTCCAGGGGGAATTCCCCCTCTCGGCGAGCCTTACTATTACTATGAAAAACAATATTAACTTGAAAATTAGTACTTTTTCAAGTAACATAGCTGAAAAATAATTACCTCATAAAATAACTAAAGGTGGCATCACACTATTTGTCATGATTCCAAAATGTTGAACTAATTATTTGTGCCAAGATTTTGTATAATTGTTGAATTTGTGTGTTCGGTATAAATTTGGGCCACAAAATTATAAACTTTCAAAAAATTTTCGTGTATTATACAATAACTATCAGATATTTATCTGTAATATCTGTAATTTAGTTGTTTTTTTCACTTGTGTATTTCCGATAATTGAGGACTTAGGTTGTCCAGAGACGCCTCAGAAATATTTTTTTAAAGGTGACAAACATGTTTGTCATGCGTTTAAACCCTATCAAACCATTTAGACAAATTTTGGTCACTTTTGTGTTTGATATCAAATCAATCAAATAGCGAATTTAATTAAATATATTTGCCAGTCACACTGTTTGCTACTGTTTGAAATCGAAAAAATCACAAAATTTGGCATCATGACAAATAGTGTGATACCACCTTAAGGAATAATGTGGCGCAGAATATTTCTTGGGTTACCTCTATTGATCGAACACGCTATTCGCGTGTCCGACTGATGTCTGGATGACGACGACTCACATACTGGCCATACATTAAGAGGATCAGGTAAAATACACCGCCTATTATAAAAAAATTGTGTAATATTGGCCATTTCACCTACATTGAATATTGAAATCGAGGCATAACCAGGGCATCTGTTATGTCTTCTCAAATTAGTCTGAGGGAAACATAAGCTTATCTTACAAATAACAATAAAGTCCTCGCAAAATTACCTGATCATGTGGCTCCAGTAAGCCCAACATTTCAATTCCAATTTTAGTCTGAACATAATATTTGATTTGTACTGATTGGGTGGCGCCAGCTGATAAGATCAGATTTACCACAAATTTGACATATTTGACTTCACATTTTGATTCAATCATAGTATTGCAAAGCTCATTAAGAATATTTGGCTTTAAAGAAGTGCATACTTCTGAGACGAGAGATTCATTTTGAGAGGAAAGTAAAAAAATTACAAACTTTTGCAGAACCTGTAAATCATCCAATTGAAAAATAAAATAGAGGTAGGTAAATACTTGCTAGACTTGCTGACTATCTGATAATCAATGTAGAATGATGACGTCTAAAATATTTAGAAACTTTAAAGAGAAAGCTCCTGTCCACAAAAATCAGGTTTTATTAAAGTTGTACCTACCTCAACTGAGGAAGGTTCGAGGTTTTATTTTTACAGTCATATTGGTTTTCAGGCCTTTTTTAGTGGAAAACATGAATATTTCATTGTTAGAATGGCTCACTTCAAGTTTGCCTATCTTGCTTATCCACAAAGTTATGACGTTCCTCATGAACCCCGTGTAGACGTTGCTAAAAAGTCATAGAAATGACTTCCAACCCAGAAGAAGGCAGACATAAAAACAAAGTTAGTAAAATAAATTTTATGATACTCGTCAATAACCCAAAAATATGATCGTAATGTAATTAAAGAGTAAAGAGTTTTTTTTCTGTGTTATTTTACACCATCAACACAGGTGATATATATCTAGAACCTAGAATATATCACCCTAAAGTAACTTATCAATTTAGGTAACTCAAAATTATTTTCTGAACTTACCTTAATATTGGCCTTTGGATCTTGGACCAAATTTTTATAGCGGTACCATTGTTCTGCCAGTTCTTCGTCTTTATGGTCAATCAATATTTCTAACAAATCATAAGGGTCAGAGTTTTCAGCTTCATTCCAATAGGTCAAACCGCAAACTTTGGTTATCTGAAATACAAACCAAAAAATTAGTAAGTCAGTTTTGACGCTTCTTTTTTAACCAAGGAATCCTTAATGGTCAAACCAGATGCTTAAGAAAGGCTGCGTTTAGATAAACAAAATTCAATGTTGAATGTAAAATCTGTACCTACTCATAAAACGTAAGAGATTCCAGTTGGTATACTGATTGGACGCTGTCTGTCGTAACTCGTGAATGGCTAAACGTAAAATATATCATAAAGTTGAATCATATAGGGTGTTTGAAAAATACACCCCCCAAGTTGAAGAGGACTTGAGAGAACGGATGGACAAGAGAGCATGAGTCAAATAGGACTCTTTGGAAAATTATTATGAAATTGGGAAAAGGTGCGGTGAAAGAAGAATAACGCGAGGATTGGCATGCGTTGGTACCTGTAGTTACTACTGCTTCTTTGCGATGTTGCGAAACCTCCATGTTTAATCAACTGAACTCATAGGATCGGCACACAACGTGAAGACTTTCAAAATGTTTATTATCTCAGTGTCAAAGCGGCCGCTCGCCCGCCGACCCTCATCACAAAACCTCCATGCTTCATCAACTAAACTCATTGGATCAGCACACAACGTGAATGTCTTTCAAAATGTTTATTACCTCAGTGTCAAAGCGGCTGCTCGTCCGCTGACCCTCATCACAAAACCTCCATGCTTCATCAACTAAACTCATTGGATCGGCACACAACGTGAATGTCTTTCAAAATGTTTATTACCTCAGTGTCAAAGCGGCTGCTTGCCCGCCGACCCTCATCACAAAACCTCCATGCTTCATCAACTAAACTCATTGGATCGACACACAACGTGAATGTTTATTACCTCGTGATTGATATTCATGATGGAGAACTGATGTGATATTTTGGACGCTCTCTCTATGTCCATCTCGTGCGCCCTGGCGGACAGATACTGAAGACATTTCAAGCATGAATTGGAAGAGTAATTTTCAAGATTCTCAAGAACAAAGTCCGTCATCAAATTAAGATCTGTCACATCCAGAATATAGTTACAACGGGTATCCGAATCTGAAATGGAAATAAATGACATTTTAATTAGGGAATCCTGGGGTATGACGTCACATCCGGAATATAGTTGCAACGGGTATCCGAATCTGAAATAGAGAATAAATGACATTTTAATTAGGGAATCCTGGGCTATGACGTTACATCCGGAATATAGTTGCAACGGGTATCCGAATCTGAAATAGAGAATAAATGACATTTTAATTAGGGAATCCTGGGGTATGACGTCACATCCGGAATATAGTTGCAACGGGTATCCGAATCTGAAATAGAGAATAAATGACATTTTAATTAGGGAATCCTGGGCTATGACGTTACATCCGGAATATAGTTGCAACGGGTATCCGAATCTGAAATAGAGAATAAATGACATTTTAATTAGGGAATCCTGGGGTATGAGTTACAACGGGGATCTGAATCTGAAATGGAAAATAAATGACATTTTAATTAGGGAATCCTGGGGTATGACGTCACATCCAGAATATAGTTACAACGGGTATCCGAATCTAAAATGGAAAATAAATGATATTTTAATTAGGGAATCCTGGGGTATGACTCCAAGTTTACATAAAGGTAGGATTTCTTTTGATTTTTTTGTTTTAATTTTTGGGGAGGCATTGCCGTATAAATTTAATCTTACTTTACATTATTACGTTTCCCTCTAATCAGTCTCGCAAAAAATTGAAACTTCTTCGTAAACGTTTAAATTACCTGAAAGGCTAATAATTGACATGGGCCGAAATAATAATTACAATCACTAAAATATAATTGTAGTCAAACATGAGTAGAATGAGAATGTAAGTTACAAAACGTTTCAGTGTTATACCTCAGGAAGACGAAGCCGTGAGGATATTGTTTGAGTAAGCACATAATACAAAACAAACACATAGCTTTCACGACTTTAAATTACCTGAGATAGACGCCAATTGAAGTAGGACAGAATTAAAAACTTGTCTAAATCTCACATCTCTTAGAAATATTTTTGGAGTAAGCACATAATATAATAAATCTAATATAGGCACATAGTTTCTTCTATTCATATGAGTATCAATATAATTCCACAAGGCTTCTTCATCCATATTCCATTTGAGTAAACATAAAGTAGAATTAGCATTTGAAGAGGAGAGTAGTGCGATTCTTTTACTACGACTACATAGTGTTGAAATTGAATTGCTGATGAGAGTGTGGGGGGTTTCAGACTCTTCTTTCGAAATTTTTGTGGCCTTTTTATTGTCTTTTGTGACATCCTGGGAGAATAAAAGAGGCATGTATTAGTGACTAGCTGTTTCGTCCGTGCTTTGCTATGGTTCTTATATTGCTATTTTTGTTTTTCAAGGACAATGGAATTGGGGGAGGGGGGAGTATGGGTTTGTGTGAACTTTGAATATTCCAACCTTTGAAAAACCAAAAGTTTTAAACGTTTTGGCAGAGGCCTTAGAGTTACGGCCATTCTTATTTTTTAGTATTTTCTAAATTTGATTTTATCCGTTCCCGGTTACGAACTCGTAACTCTGGAATACATTTGCAGAAAATGTGCTAAAATAAGGACTAAACGGCCACCTAAAACTTTCTCGCTTTGGGTTGATATGTTAGCGCGACAAAATTGAAGATATCGGACTGTGACTGTCTCATTTTGGTGAATATTTTTTTTTATGAAGTAAAGATTTTTTAAAAGTTTAAATTTTTGTCGATTGACTTTTTCACTTTAAAAAAATGAACTGAATTCAATTTCTTTCTCTAACTTTGAAAAAATCTTTCCTTCATAAAACAAAATATCAAGTGTCAATAGACATTCACATATTAAATGGTGAATATTTTAGAAATTTGGCCCTAACTCGAATACGGCTTGAGATATTTTAGTTCTGATAATTTTCCTGGTGTCGCAGACCATGATTTTGGGAGAAGGGTCCATTTCCATCAATTTTTTGGTATCTGCTACCGTTTTGGCTGTGGTATTGTAACAGAAAACCCCTACCACATGGGTACATAGATACATAATGTGCAGTTGTGCACACAAATTTCTAATTTATATATTTGGATGACTGTGATTTTTTTTCTTGGAAAATTCCAACTTGGTCAAAATTGCCAAGGGATGAGTTCCAGGTCCTTCTCTGTGCCAAACTCAAATGGGGCAACGCATCGTTTTCACAGGGCCCATCATTTGAGATAAATTAAGCAAACTAACCTTTGCAACGTTGTGGCCTATAGCCGCTAGAAGTGAATTATATTGACTTAAATACTGTACAATATGCTTGCCAACTACCACAGTTGGCGGAGATTTGGTGACATGGACGTCTCCAGAGTTGGCTGATTCTTTGTAGTCCAGTCGTATGTTGTAAAAAATCTGGTCTCGAATTTTAACATCTGAAAAGTTCAACACACTAAGTTTTGGTTTCTCTCATCTGTGGTCATCTCCTCGGTTTGCAAACCAGTTATTTTATTCTAGCACTAAACTTGCGGAGTTTGCGAATGAGAGATTTTGGGCTGCAACTTGCAACAATTATGAATCAGAAAACGATTCCTTCTTTGTCTTCTTTAACTTCACCTTTTCCCAACTCTATTTGGGGTTGGCGTTGCTTTCGTTAATTCTAACATGCCACAACCTTTTGTTCGGTGCCTAATCCTCTTAGCTGTAACCCTTTTCTGGCACGGTGACCCTAACCTGCTTTTCACAGTATCAATTGAAACTGCGTAGAAACACGCTTCTGCTGATGATCTCTTTTCATTGGTTTCAAGCAGAGTTTTTTTAAAGGCTGGATGACTTTCCTAACACCAAACTTTCTGTATCTACACGGGCTTAGGACCGTCACCTAATGAAGCTGGTTTGCCCCCTCGGTAGCTACATTAATCAGAAAACGATTCCGTAAGTGATAAATTTGTAATCCCCGATACAAATTCATTACTAAGATGTTCGAAAAGCTGAAAAGGGATAATGACGGAAATAATAATACACCGTTATTATACTGTCCGAATAGGACTGCGAAGTCCCTATACGCAGGCAGTTTTTGGGGTGCCATTTATTATGCGGTAAATATCTTAAACTCAGGAGGATAAAGAAGAGATACCATTTTAAACATATATTTCCAGTGACGTAGTTTATAATATGATTGGGGACTCATCAAGTTCTGTACATGAAGTCACAAGTACGCCATTTGTAATTTCGTTAAATTTAACCTATTCATTCATAAGATATTTATGTATACATTGAGTCTATCTTAACTTCTCACTTTTATTTACATTTTACTTTTCACGGTCCCGAACGGTAAGTCGGAAACTTTATGTAAATGCAAAAAGCGGGGACCACCTGACGTCCCCATTTCTTTGTAGTATCAAGCGTATTTTTCTATTTACCAAAATTTATATTTTACGTATATATATTTTAGTCCATTCTCTTAAAAATTCCGGCTTATTTGGCTATTTTTTGTAATTTTTATGACCATGCTAAATATAGCACGACTCTTTCTTTTTTACCTCTTCTGGACAAAATGAAACTTCTGATAGAAGTATATTCTTTGACAAAGTCAATGAGAAGTGACCTCGTCTCTTTGCCCGTACTAATTGTGTCTGATCCATTCTCACATTCGGGCCTTTGAATCATGGACACATATTCCAAATATTGCATGACTAGAAGTGGCACGTGCAGTGATAATACAAGTTTAATGTTGGCTTGAGCGAATAAAGTCATTTGATTTTCTAAAAATGTGTCCAAATTTTCAGAAGGATTCACAAACTGAAAAAAAGAGAAAATATTGCACTTCAATGCGATTTTTGTGCATCAGAATCAAATAGGAGTATGTTCACTCCTGAGCAAAACGAAAAACGGACCGGGGTACACACTTATATTTGTTTATCCGCCAATGTTTGACCTGAACACATCACAGCATATTAAAGGCCACTACACTAAATTATCCCAGTATTTTTCTTTTTTGCTTTTGTAATGCCACTTATATGTGTGTGTGTTTGTCCGCCAATGTTTAACCCGAACACATCACAGCATATCAAAGGTCACTACAATAAATTATCCCAGTATTTTTCTTTTTGCTTTTGTAATGCCACTTATATGTGTGTGTGTTTGTCCGCCAATGTTTAACCCGAACACATCACAGCATATCAAAGGTCACTACAATAAATTATCCCAGTATTTTTCTTTTTGCTTTTGTAATGCCACTTATATGTGTGTGTGTTTGTCCGCCAATGTTTAACCCGAACACATCACAGCATATCAAAGGTCACTACAATAAATTATCCCAGTATTTTTCTTTTTGCTTTTGTAATGCCACTTATGTGTGTGTGTGTTTGTCCGCCAATGTTTAACCCGAACACATCACAGCATATCAAAGGTCACTACAATAAATTATCCCAGTATTTTTCTTTTTGCTTTTGTAATGGCACTTATGTGTGTGTGTGTGTGTGTGTGTGTTTGTCCGCCAATGTTTAACCCGAACACATCACAGCATATTAAAGGCCACTACACTAAATTATCCCAGTATTTTTCTTTATGCTTTTGTAATGCCACGAAGCCACCATTGGTCGCTCCTTACAACCAAGAACAGATTAAAAAAAAAAAAAAAACATTTCCGCGAGAATTTGAACTCTAGTCTTCCCCGTACAAAGGAAGAAAGATAACCGCTAGGTTTGTTATCTCACACCCTAGTGATCTAAAAATTACCTTAAAAACTACGGTTGATTCCATACGGCTGAAAATAATAAATCCAAAATATTCAGAAGGACTGATCATGTTTTTGAAAGAAAAAAAAATCGTTTTAAATCTTACTTTAATAATAGGTGCATATTGGAAATGGGTTCCTAAGGCAAAAATAGTTCTGGGATCATAAGTCACATTCCAGGATAGTAGTGGATTATGAGTTTCCTCTAAACCTTTCAATGACATAGAAACATTAGGGTAATTCTTCAAAAGAAGTGACTCTATATGATGCAACGTGACTACTCCTAGAGTTCCTATTTCATAACCAATCAAACGTTTTGTAAAAAATCTCAAAGTGGAACTTTCGGAGAGGAGACCCGTCTTATCTAAAAAAAGAAAAAAAAAGAACAACAATAAAAGAGAGAGTCTTGAGTGAAAGATAACTAAATAAACACTAAGCGGGATACATTCTGATAGTTTATCTGGGGTTTTAGCCTATGTTTTAGAGGGGGGTCCATTCCTATGAATTTTTCGATCTCTTACCGTTTTGGCTAAACCATCAGTGATACATACACACATACATCTATCGTTACATTGAGTTTTATTATTATGGGTTGCATTTCGGGCAATATTGTTTGATTTATCCTACCTCAACTTTTACAAAGATATGATTCAATAGCAACATTTGGAGTACCCAGACTGCCCAGTTGAAATCTACCGCTCAATAGTGGGAACAAAAACTATCGTTCTTTGGTCGGAAAAAAATCTTTAGTTAACTTGAAATGGCCACCATTTGGACCCCGGTGGTCCAATGTATCAAAAAAAAACGAATCGGCCAATTCTATGAATATAATTAATGTCCACACCATTTGATCTATGAGATAAGGCATTAGAGTTATCGTGGTACAAAAGGACAAACAAAAGATAAATCGTCGACAAACCTTCACTTCCTAAATGAGATAAGGCGTTAGAGTTATCGGGGTAAAAAAGGACAAACAAAAGATAAATCGTCGACAAACCTCCACTTCCTTCGGCTTATTTCTTACCAGTTTCTAAGACCAGAAGAGCATGGATCCACATAAGATTATAGAGATTAATAAGAAACACAGTGCTCTCTTCTTCTGAGGAAACAAACATGGCAACATCTATATATTTCAGTTTCTCAGTTGCTCTAAGGATGTTTTGAAGATGTTCGTCTTCAAGCAGAGAGGATGCTATTGATTTTGTTATACAATTATGTGGTTGAAAGTAAGTGAGTAAGGAAGACAGAAGATCGGACACTGTTTCAATGGGTGGCAGACTGACAGATGGTTGCTGGAAAGAAAATAACACAAAGGCTAATGCATTTTCTTCTTTCACTTCACCCTTTCCCAATTCTATTTTGGGTCGGCGCTGCTTTCCTTTTTCTACCATTTCCACAACACTAGTTTGCTTCTCACAGTGTCAATTGAGACTGCGCAGAAACTCGCTCTCTGCTGATGATCTCTTATCAATGGTTTGAAGCAGAGTCTTTTAATGGCTGGATGTCCTTTCTAACACCAAACCTTCTGTATTTACATGTGCTTAGGGCCGTCATCTAATGCAACTGGCTTGTTCTCTTGGTGGCTACCTGACGAAAGCTATATCAGATTTGTCTGGTAAAAAGAAGATATATTAATAATAAGAAAAAATGGCAATGTATCATATATGTTTATTATTTAACTTTTTCTGCTATTGACTTCGGCTATTATTTTCGAAAAGTTTCGGCGACCATTGGGACCTACATATGAACCAATAAATACTACAATAAAAATAAAATATTTAAAAAAGAGAATTCTAATATAATAAATAAAATTTAACAATATCGATTCGGATTAAATATAAAGGTAGCAAGCTTTCGATAATACTCAGAATATCATCGTCAGGGAGTATATCAGAGTATGAGATGTAATTACTTGTGAAGATCAAGCAAGTTCTGATATATTGGTGAATTGTTTCCCACATCACTTTTGTAGTTAATAGAACATTAATTTTGATTAATATGGAAAGCCTCCAGGATTTTTCTTTTTTTAATAATGTTTTTCGTTCCCGATTATCTTAGCCTCATCAAAATTAAAATTATGTTTATTCTCAAAAACATGATTAGTAAGAGCTGTGTTGTTTTTTTCTTTCTTTTTTAACGTCATATTCCTGCTGATATAACCTCTTTTTAAGATATTGGCAGGACCCTCCCATGTAATTCGAGCCACAGTCGTCACGATTCAGATAAATTGTGACGACTGTGGCTATACAGTATGCCCGATTTGTTTTCTTTTTTATCTTTATCTTTTAGTATTTTTAATATGGTAGGAGATAAACAGAAGGTAAATCTAGGATTAAACTTACGTAAGACTGGTTTGTAGAGTTAAGAACTTTAATGTTTGTAATATTTGTGTAACACCATATAGGTATATTTCCAGTGACGTAGTTTATAATATGATAGGGGATATTAACGAAAGGTAAATCCAGACTTGAAATAGGTTGACGTTTTACGAATATTATCTCTCCAATTTTTTCAGTCAAATTTTCATCAAGACTGCTCAGTAAATTGCCTTTACCATTTGTTATGACTGATTCAATAGAAGATAGGTACAAGAAGAGTTTTTGAATGGTAGAAGAAAAACATTGATCAGCTGAAATGATACACAAAAAAAGAAGATATAATGAGAAGAGAGGAGGTCAAACCGGGATGTTATAGTCAAAAATCTCAGATATCCTCTTGGTGATACAAAAAATATTCTTACAAAAAGAATAAGATTCTTTTCTACCAATATTTTTTTTTACTTAATTCCTTTTTAACGTCTAAAGATCATTCGAGACGGTGGTTCTATCCTCGTTGGGAGTTTACACCTCAACCAGCCTGGGTTTGACTGGAAACAGCTAGCGTAACGGGGGCGCGATCCTACGTGCCCAACCACTAAGTAAAACATCGTTGGATATTACTTATTTTCACTGGTGTACGCAACGTTCCATTGACGCTGGTGATCAATCTACAATTATAAAACTCAATGTAACGATGTATGTATCACTAATTGTTTAGCCAAAACGGTAAGGGATATCGAAAAATTCATAGGAATGCTCCCCTCCAGACTGAGAATTCTAAAATGTCGAACCGTTTTCGGATATCTTTTGTCGCGACAACATATTAGCTTAAAGCGAGAAAGTTTTAGGTGGCCTTTTAAACCGAAATTTACGACATTGGCTGCAAAAAAACTGTCCAAACATTTTCGAGTTACGGCCGATTTCCCGTTGAAAGGGAAATCATAGAATACTATTAGCACGGGAACAGCCATGCCTCCAAGGCGCCAATCCTTAGAGGTCGTAGCGAAGTACAGACAAACAGCTAGTAATCACATAAAAATACCGCTATAATTGTGGTTATTTAGTTACCTTTCACTCAAGATTCTATTTTTTATGGTTGTTCTTTTTTTTGCAGATAAGACGCCACCAAAACCATAGGCTGAAATTAAAAAATGTCGAACCGTTTTCCGAGTTACGGCCGTTAAATTTTGTGGCGACAGCATATCAACTCAAAGCGAGAAAAAATTTAATGACCTTTCAAACCTTAATAACATTTCAATAGGACATAGTTTGCAAAAAACGGTCCGACTGTTTTCGAGTTACGGCTGTTTTTCCAATTTTTGTAAGGGAAATCATAAAATACTATTAGCACGGGAACTGCCATGTCTCTAAGGCGCCAAACTAGAGGCCGTAGCGAAGCAAGGGCAAACAGCTAGTGTTTCATAAAATCGAGGTGCATGTTATAATAATTTCTTTTAGGATTGACCATCAGGTTCGAACTTGAATTTTCGTCAAATAAAATTAAAAGAATTAGATATACTTACTATCAATCCCATTTTCGGTTTTCAAATATGGCGATTGTTTGACCAGATTGACCAAACTTACAAAATAAGTTTCTATTCGAGATGATTTGTCATGTTGTATTTCATAAAACTCAACTAATAGTTTCTCTAGTGAATTCCAAAACAATAGATTCGCATAAGTGAACCCGGATGCTATGAAATTGACTAGATTTGCGGATGATACAGGTATTAAATTGTATTCAATTGATTGGTTCAAATTGAATAATTTTTCTTCAATATAATCTAACATGTTTGAAAACTTGGGTAGAGCTGGAAATAAGGAAAGAAACGTTAGCGCTGGAATTACCTACACAAGGATTTCCATAAGAGATTTAACGCCAATCATTTTCGTCTATCCTAACTCGTTGAAGTACCATGTTATCATATTGGAGTTTCTGTCGCTACAAAACGGCGATTAGTTACACTCGTTCATCATATCTATTGGTTTATTATTTTCAATAATGAACCTTTGGAATGTACTAAGAAAAAAAATAACCCCTCCTTCAAAAATTAGTATTTTCCGTTTCACGGTTTGTGGGGCTCAATTTTTATTTTTCAGGAACCGTGGAATAAACCACGAAAAAATCCCCCCCCCCCTCAAAATTTTATTTTGTGTGTAGGTCCTTTATATACGATACTCTCAGTCGCATATAGAGGATTCCCTACAAAAAACAGAAAAATCCTATTTTCTGTGTAGATTCGTTATACAAGAATATGATAATAGCAAGCTGCAACAAACCCATTTAAATTTGTTGATTTTTTTGGTTATTATTTTCAATAATGAACCTTTGGAATCGGCAAATTTTATATTTTATGTTCCAAGGTACGTAGAATCCATAAATCGAATTAAAAATTCTGCTTGTCCGCCGCGCCGTCCGTCACTAAGCGTAGACTTTGGTACATATAGGTCTGATTTGGGGTCTAATTGTACCCCGAAACTTTGGGTGCAATCGAAGGTATCATTGACGGTTTTTTTATCCTGTCTAAAAAGGAATGGCAAGTACTAGAGACTCGAATTTTGGTTTATGTATTGTGTTTGGGATTTAATTGTGCCCCGAAACTTTGCGTCTCTGTGACTCACATATATAGGGTTCCATACTAAAATTTTAGTATGGTACCCTAAATATGTGCGTCACAGAGATGTAAAGTTTCGGCGCACAATGGGAACCCGAATGGACCTACATACCAAATTTCATCAAAATCAGACAACCTTAAGTGGCAAAAAGATCCAACTATTAAACTGAAAAATATTTAATCCAAATATTTTTTCATTCAAATTTTCTGAGTCTTATTTTTAGATCCTCTTTTATAATAACTAGATTCTAGTTACTAGATCGAAAACCTTATTGTAATGTGTCAGAGGTTAAAGAAACCTCTGAAACACAATAAATAATAATAATAATAATAATAATAACTCCAAATGGGTCACGATGTGTTTATACATGGAACACTTCACAATTTTCGGATATTTTTATTTGATTTTTTTAGCCTGTAAAATAATAAACCCATGTGTCACTTTGGCAGAGTTTTTAGTAATATACTCAGGCAAGATTTTTTTCTTTTCTATTCCGACTACTAAGACATGTAGGCAGGTCCAACTTAGACCATCAATGAATGCAAACAAATCGTATCGAGTTGACAGCCCTTCATTCAGTTTAGACATGTCGTCAGAATAACAAAATTACCTTGATTGGAATTCTCTGCCAATACGGCCTGGAATATACTTTGGGAACATGTTATGCTTGTTGTCACAGTGCACAGAATATCCATCAATAATTTTGATTTTAATGTTGAACTGTCCACTGAAATGTCACATTGATTTCCTAAAACAAAAGACCATTGATCTGTGAACACCATAAGTCCAAAGCCAGCCTTTTTTCACATCCGACAATCATCATCCATATTCACACAACCATCACATCACACAACAACCAGTTTCCACACACCCATATTCACACAACTTTCATTCACTTTGGCAGAGTTTTTAGTAATATACTCAGGCAAGTATATTATACTATATCTAAGTTTTTAGTAATATACACACAACTTTCATTCACATCATTCATCACCAATATTCACACAACCATCACATCACACAACATCCAGTTGCCATACACTCATCAGTCATCATCAATATTCACACAATCATCACATCATACTACATCCAGTATCCACACACCCATCATCCATATTCACACAACCATCACATCACACAACTAAATTAAAAAATGGTGAAGGGTCTTGTTTCTCTTTGTCTTGAGAACAAGCAGAGGGAAAAGTGGAAAAATTGAGAGGAATAAGTTCAATAAAAAATACGCTTATTGGTTCCTCTACCAAACGTAACTAATACACCAGGTGACGGGTGACTCATTTTAGATACAAAAGTCAAATAGTATGAATTTGAGGTAGTCTCCCATTCATTATAATTTTGAGCGCGCGACAAACGGAGGAGAGCAGAAGCCAGGATTAAGATGTAGATGAGTCCGGCGACGAAAATGCTAACTCTCATGCGTCGCGTGCACATAACGAAGTTGGAAAACCAGGCTTCCGTCTATAGTGTTAACAAGCTTATTTCCACTTTAACGAATATGTCCGACTTTTGACGATATATTTACCTGTAAAATACTGTTTTTGACAAAATTCCACAAATTTTTCAACTTGGCCAAGTATCAAACCAAACTGATCCTCATCATTCTGATTGGATATCATCTGGGAAATTGACTCAAGTACATTTTGGTATTGCTGGAAGACGAATATTTGGTGACTTTCTGGTGAAAACTCAAGCGAATATTTCTGAAACAAGAACAAAATTATAAATCAAGATGTTTCACAATTATTTACAAGATTATAGAATACAAGAAGGCTACAATCTTCAGATGCCACAACAGAACACTGCACCATAGAATACTACTAAATCATCTGGGCCCCCAAGATGGTTGGTTCTTCGTACCGGGGCTACCCGTGCCCTCGGGCACGGCCGTTCCGACAACAACTCACTGTGTTTTTCCTCCGTTGGACCCAGCCGTGCTGCTCCAGAGACTTCCTCAAAGAGTTTGTATATAAATCCTTGCTAAACCCTGAAGTATCTAATCGTTGTCGTCTATGTATGGTGGCGGCTCATGATTTACGTCATGAGCAGCCAGCAACTATCCATCAAACCCAACTAGTCTAGAGCCGTCAGCATTATTGACAGATCCAGTTGGAGAGGCCGCTTTTCTTGGCCTGCAGACACAGTGAGAGTTGTTGAGAACGTTAACAATAACTAAATCATCTGCTTCTTCTGACCATGAAACTTTTCCAAATTTTTTTGAGGTCAATATTTCATTCCTTGCTTTCCAAAAACCCTAACGCTGGTTGCATGTCTCTATTGAGGCTGATTGTAAACATCACTCAGTCCTAGATCTCAATTCTCTTTCGTCCTATCTTTATATTTGTCTGCTTCTTTCTAATCTGCCATAATATATTTGCCTGTTAATAATTTATCAATTTTTTCTTGACTGACCATTTTTCAGTCATAATAATCTGACCATTATTTCAGAACGACCTCACAGATATGTTGACCTCACAGATATGGTCTCCTTTGTTGATGTTGTAGTAGCAGCAGCTTCACCATCTTCATGTCATTCCATCGTCTCCAGAGACTGGTAACTTAAGGAACTTGGCCACATCTACCGGGTTGAGCCAAAGGTCTATTGGTGTAAATGTTGTGGGGTTGGCTGGACAGTTGAAGAGGTGGTCAATGTTGTGGGGGCTTCCTTTACACAAGTTGTATTTGTCTTCAATATTTGGGTCTATCTTGTTCATGTATGTATTAAAGATTTTGGACCAATCAGAGCGAAGCTGTACCAGAATTGATCTGATCCATCGCTCATCCAGAGATATCACTTGGTTTGTAGTTCCTTATTGTGATTTCCACGGTTCGGGTGTGAATATTTTTTGTCAGTAATTTTAGTTCTCTGCTCTTTAACATTTATTGGTCATTCAAGATGGGGGTTTCACCCTCCATTCGCTGGAAACTTGCAAACCAGGTACCCACATTGACCTCACCCAGCCTGGGTTGGGCCGGAAAAATAGCCAGCATCACAAGGGCGCGAACCCACGTGGACACTCACATGGTATATCCTCGCTGGACGTTGCTTAACTTCAGTGATCTAACGGGAACTTTTTTCTTTTTTTTAATTTGGCTTAACGTCTCTTTAGCATCTATTGGTCATTCAAGACGGGCGTTTTACCCTCCATTCACTGGAAACTTGCAAATCAGCTACCCAGAAAAATGAGCCAACGATACGTGGTGTTCCCAAGCGGTCACCCATCCAAGTACTGACCACACCCGACGTTCCTTAACTTCAGTGATCTGACGGGAACTGGTGTATTCAATGTGCCATAGACGCTGGCTATATGTACAATTGGTGACATGACAGGGACAGCACAACCTTTATTTCAACCAGTTATTTCTTTTCTAAATATATTTGAAAATGATATTACTTGTGGTGCTAAACCTCTTTGTTTTCCAACGGGTACTATCAATATGGCCGGTCAGTTACAAATTAGAAATGAAAAAAGAGTTTCACTTGGATTTATCATTAAATGACGACCATGGAATATCAGAAATGGAAATGATACCACCAAAGTTGTATTATAACAAATTGAAAAAATCAATGCAATTCTTGAGAAACAAACACACAGTCACCACAAAGAGATCAAAGAAAAAGAGGAAATATAAAATCATGGAATGGTTAAAACAATTGTAAGTATGCAATACAAGGGGATCAGACAGATACTATTATTTTTTTTTCAATTAATCATAACTTAAAATATGATTAATTGAAAGTAGAAGGTTAATTTTCACGATTAAATGGTGGAAAATATGAGAAAACTCACTTTTAAATGTTTAATTCACAATTTTATTGCTTGAAAATCGACGAAACTTTGGAGAAAGCGCAAGAGTTTTTAGGGAGCGACTTTATGAGAAGAACAAGTTTAATCGAGGCATGGCCGATCAAAACGTTTCCTAACCTCTCGGGGGGGGGAGGTTAATCTAAACGCTTATATTAATAAAATAAACAAACTTGCACTGGACTTTTTTCATATTGGTACAACTATGTCTGCTTCAGTTCAATATATTCAAATAGTTCAATAAATACGGAAGAAAAAGTTTTTTTTTTAAATAAATTAAAATTGAAGTGAATTAATTAATCTCCCACCCCTAAAACGTTTAAAAAGCCTTTTTAAATTATATTAAACCACATTTTAAGTTTGTAACTTGCTCCAAAAAAAAATAATAGTATCTGTCTGGTACCAATACAAGCCTTAGATATCATTCAATGCGATGTTTAAAAAATTAAAAAAAAAATCAAACTGGTTTAAAAGAAAGAGGAGTCTGGAAATAATTTTTCGTTCATAGATTTTTTTTTTTGTAGAAAGACGAAAATGAAAAGAATGAAGAGCAAAAATTGTCATAATTGTATGTATATGAGTTTATTTAAATATTTTTGTCTATTTTTGTAAGTGCTAAAATGGTGGGAAAACTACTCTGTTTTCCAATCTTTAGTGCAAGTTGGCATAGCTGAGAATAATACATTAAAACTACCCTCAAAATTTGATACAGCCATTACCCAGATATAAGACGTGTCGAGGAAAACATATTTCCGCACGCGCAAATAAAAACGCTGGCGCTGAGGAAACTTTGATGAAATTGATAAATATGGGCCCATCTGGGGATGAACGGTATAAAAATTATTTACTAACCTGCTTTCTTCACCTCAAATCACACAGACCATCTAAGATGTTACATAGAGGACATACCAAAAAAACAAAGTCAAACAAAATGCCACACAAATCGGTTCTGTCAATAATCAGACAGGCCGACAATAGAACCAAATATGAGACTGAGGTGGAAACCAGAAAAATGGATATCAGATATAAAAGCAAAGGTACATACATATGCAAATGCCACACTGAAATGATTCCTAAAAGAGATGGCGAGACAACTCATGTAGGGAAATAATAAATTACTAGCTGTTTGTCCACGCTTCGCTACGGAACACCTTTGAATCGAATATCAGCTTTCTCGCTCATCCCGAAGTGGTACATCTCCATTCCGATTTTTTGGTGGTGAAAACCGTCCATAAATCGGGGAGAAACCGGAAAATTTCAAATTTTATATTTTTACTGGGGTTCTTATATACTTATATTTTGTCATTTTTTCTATTATAGTCAGAAAAAAATTGCAAAAAGAACCGCTAAAAAACGTCATTTTTGGTGGTAACTTGCTTTCACTGAACTTGCTTTTGCGGGATCGAAACAAATCCGAGTCATGGTATGTTAGCCACTATATGAGATTTTCACCACATAATAATACGACTTCGGCTTACTGCTGGTAGAACAAGACTCTTAAGGTGCTTAGTAAAGCAGTATAATGAAGGTGGTATCACACTATTTGTCATGATTTCGAATTTTGTCATTTTTTCTACTTCAAACAATTTGATTGGCAAATATATTTGATTTAATTCGCTATTTGATTGCTTTGATATTAAAGACAAAAGTGACCAAAATTTGTCTAACTAGTCTGATAGGGTTTAAACACGTTTGTCATTTTTGATCGTTTTTGAAAATTATTTCATTAATCTTAGCTTTAAAAAATATTTCTGAGGCGTTTGCGTACACTCAAGTCTCCAATAATCGAAAATACACAAGGGTAAGACAAACTAAATTAACTTTCGTTCAGAAATCGTATTGGTAAAACAGAACATATCAAAATTATAAATATTACAGATAAATATTCTGGTTCCTATGGAATTATTCTATTATTTACCTGTACTGGAATTTCCAGGCCAGAAATTATTCATAAAAAAGAATTTCGAGAATAATTTGGGAGATGAAATTCTAACAAGTACACGAGAAGAAGAAACTGAGGAAGACTATGATAAGTTGAAAATGGAATATCAAAACAAAGTTGAGGAGGAAATCAAAAAGAAGCAAATATATAATTTTAACCCCAGAGCTAATGAGACTGTAAGTTTTGTTTTCTCATCGTACCCGGAAGTTAAAAGTCGTGGAGAACGTTAAAAAAAAGTTTTAATTAACTATTCAAAATCAACTAATTATTTTAACTTATTTCCCCTTTATCAATTCTGTGAACTGTAGACCTCGCTCATTTTCAATCAATCAATAGTGGCATCATGGTTTTCGATTGCAGCCATTATATGAGAATGCAGCTCCAAAAAGTTTATGTTTTCTGCTAAAGATTCTACAAGTAACTGTAATCATGCATCATAGAATTAGCTGATACGTTTTTGAGTTTTTCGGTGGCCCATTATTTGAGTCAGGCTTACAGTTCACACCCAGCGTGTGTTGTATTGACCATCCCTACTGATGCACGCTAGTAATGTTCGAGTCAGGTCTAGAAGAAATCGTTACTACTAAAATTAATTTATTTTCAAATTCCAAGTAAGGCATGGAGTTTTTAATTTTCATGGTACATCTAATCTTTGAGGCTAATAATTAGCATGAGCCCCAAAACCATGTCACCCATTTTAAAGGACACATTATTGGGTTCCGGAAAGTATAGGAATTAAAGAATTTAAATCGTCAAAATAAAGAAAAAATCGATTTCATAAAATTTTGAAAAAGTGAAACAATTTTTTTATATTAAAACACTTTCGATTGTTTTTAATATGATAGGTTAAAGAAAAGATGAAAGTGTCATTAAAAAGACCAAGAAATTGTACAGAAGTGAGTTGGACTAATTTAGGATTGAATTCTATGCAATGTTTATGGTATAATTTGAAATATGCAAACAACGTTTCGGCCTATATTAGAATCATCAATCAGTTTAGTCAAATAATAGCGATGTGGTGTACTCTGATGGGAATCATTATGACAACTTTGTGGTGCTGGAGAGGTGGGTATTTTTTTTACTTTTCTTGATATTCAAGGGGTGGCATTTGTGGCAGTCAAAAGATACGATTTGAAAAGATTGACAAAGAAAAATATATTAGGGATATTATGAACTTAATGAGTTGGAATTGGCAACGAAACCATTAAAATGAATTGGAATTGACAACGAGACCTTTGAAATTGAAGATGGAATAACATAAAACATAACCCGCTCCAAATTTCATATTTTACATTTCAAGGCACAGTACGTAGAACGGAGAGAATAGAAGCAAAAATATATATATATATATATATATATATATTGATTCCCTTTTGAGTTGATTTTTTGATAATTTCAGGAAAAAATCTCTGCAATGTGACACATGGGCTTATTATTTTACTGGCTAATAAAATACCCCCCCCCCAACAAAAAAAAAATCTGGGGCGTAATTAGACCCTAAATTTGACATACATACCAAATTTGGAGTCCCTGGCCCTTACCATTATATTTTTTGACAGGATTAATGAAAAACTCTATAAAGTGGTAAAAATCGCTAGCGTTAAATTTGATTGCACCCTAAAGTTTCGAGGCTTACTGAGACCCCAAATATGACATATATACCAAATTTCAAGTCTCTAGCGCTTAATATTCTCTTTTTTAGACATGATTAATGAAAACCACCAAAAACGTTGATTGCACCCAAAAGTTTCGTAGCACAATTAGTCCCCAAACGGGACTTATTCACAAATTTCATCCAAAATCGGTCAACGCTGCCCTCACCGCGGACGGCGCAGCGTACAAACGGATTTTTTTTATTCGACTTTTGGATTCAACGTATCTAGAAACGTAAAATATCAAATTTTGAGGAGGAATATTTTTTTTTGGTTCCGTGACTATTCCAAAATCGCTGTAGATTCCAGATTTTCTAGAAGTAAAGATTGCTTTGGAGTTACTAAAATCACATCCTCAAATCAAAGGGATTCTAAATTTTCTAAATAGGAGCCGTGTTCACTCTGGGGGTCGGTTCCACCAAAAATCTAAAACTGAGAAGATTTAATTTCGCTATCTCGAAATTGTTGTTGAATTTTGTAATCGCAGCGAAGCACGGGAAAACAGCTAGTTATAATCTAACGTTTTGTTTCTTTTCGCCCCATTTTTTTCTTTTTACCTCACTTTAAATACTTAGAATCTAAAAAAAAATTACGCCCTTTCTGTCACTTTTGTCACTCCACGCTTCACGTTCACCAATTTTATTGAAATTTGTGAAGCATTTGATTCGAATTGTTTCTACAAGCTTGCTTTTAATGTGAGTCATAAACAATTTCACGTTCACCAATTTTATTGAAATTTGTGATGCATTTGATTCGAATTGTTTCTACAAGCTTGCTTTTAATGTGAGTCATAAACAATTTCACGTTCACCAATTTTATTGAAATTTGTGATGCATTTGATTCGAATTGTTTCTACAAGCTTGCTTTTAATGTGAGTCATAAACAATTTCACGTTCACCAATTTTATTGAAATTTGTGATGCATTTGATTCGAATTGTTTCTACAAGCTTGCTTTTAATGTGAGTCATAAACAATTTCACGTTCACCAATTTTATTGAAATTTGTGATGCATTTGATTCGAATTGTTTCTACAAGCTTGCTTTTAATGTGAGCCATAAACAATACCTCTTTTTTTTACCTTCCAGGCTGGTGCTGCTGTTGTTGTGTTTGTATCGATTGGTGTTACCCTGATGACGTCATGTATAATATTAGAAGATATATGGTTATGAACCCGCCCGGTGTCCTGATCCAATCTAATGGTCAAGCTATTCATTATAAACCAACTGAACAAGAATATTTTGCATATCAGAAACTCAAACACCACTTTTCTCAATATAAATAAATAATATGTATAATTCGTAAGTTTACCTATACTTAATTTCAAAGGAAAGAAACTGGGACTTTTGAGAGACAACTTAAAAAAAGGAGTTTGGAAACGTCGACATTTCGAACATCTTCTTAACGAACCAGGTGGGGAATAAAAATGAAAGTAAAATGGTAAAAATATTTCATATGAGAGGTCGAAACGTGTGTTTTTAATAAACGCTCTAAATAATGTCTGCGATACGAAAACTTTTAAGTCAAACTTAAGGGTGTTCTCAGACAGCCGCTTACTTGCTTATCATATCGCATAACACACATTGTGTTTATGAGCACGGAAATAACAAATACAGATGTTCTTATGGGAGTCCGCAGATCGAGCTGTACCTACTTGGCCTATAACAAGGTTGTCTAACTTTCGTGCACCCGTGGGCCGCAAGGGAACAACCTAGAGAGCTCGCGGGACGCACAGGTATATAAAGGTAAGAATGTTATGTACGAGTAGGTACCTATTATATGTAGGTAGGTGAGAAGGAATTTAAGGTAGGTAGATGAGAAGGGATTTAAGTAAGTTTAGTGTAAACTTATATAAAATAAATAAAACTTACTACATTATATGGGCTTTATTTGTGCAATTTCTGTGGACATTCTGTTGCTGACATTTTACTTGTGTTTTTTTTATTTTTTATTAATAATATTAGCTTCGCGGGCCGCGGGTTGGACAGCCCTGGCCTATAATAAAACATGTTAGTTAGAACATTTTGAAAATCAAACTATTGTAAATTCTTAATAAATAATAAAAAAATAATGGTTTCAGGGGGTCCAATTCCAATCAATGTCTCTTAGCGTTTGAGTTATATAATTGTAGCGCTAACACGTTTTTTTTGGTGACGACTCGTTTCCGCTGAACATTATATTTTTTCCTTTCTTTAGGTATAGGTAAGATTTCCAAAATTTAGAAATTCTAGGTTTAGCTACTACGTTGACTGTGAACTGTGAGTCACACAATCAATCAGTGAGTATACGGACTGGGCTTTGAGTTTTATAAGTATAGATTACCTTTACAACTTGTACGGCAATGTCCACATTGCCACACTTGACACAATATAAAGCGAAATCTTGTGGAGAGCTTAGTAACAAAAACATGACTGATTTCTCTTTCTTCACAACATAATTATTCCTGGGCTGGTGTTCGTTTTGTAAGATTTCAATTAGTGACAATTTCCAAGTGATTTCATTGAAATAATTTGTTAACCTGTGAATCATGAGCGGCCATTAAAATAAATACAGTAGGCTGAAAGCCGCTTCTGAGTTTAGTTGGTATCACACTATTCGTCATGATTGCAAAATTTTGATGAGACTTTCAGACAAAATTTTTAACTTTCAAATTTTGTTGTGTATTACCTATATCATAGCAACCAGATATTTATCTGTAATAAATACGAGATATATATATATTTTTTTTAATTTGGCTTAACGTCTCTTTAACATCTATTGGTCATTTAAGACGGGGGTTTCACCCTCCATTCGCTGGAAACTTGCAAACCAGCTACCCACATTGACCTCACCCAGCCTGGATTGGGCCGGAAAAATAGACAGCATCACGAGGGCGCGAACCCACGTGGACACCCACATGGTACAACCTCGCTGGACGTTGCTTAACTTCAGTGATCTAACGGGAACTGGTGTATTCCGAGCATTGCCTGAGAATTTGAAATGTTCTTCGTGCACAATTGAAAAGTGTTTTTGTTTTACTCATCATACAATCTAAGGGTACCCTCAGACAGCCGCTTACTTACATATCATATCGCATATCACACATAGTTTATATGAGCGAGGAAAAATCAAATACACATGTTCTTATGTGCTATTTGCTCGATCTGAGGACTCCCATAAGAATATTTGTATTTGTTTTTCCTTTGATTATATAAACAAAGTGTGATATAATAGGTAAGTAAGCGGCTGTCTGAGAGCACCCTAAGAGGTAAAGAAAGGTTTTTATCGGCCATGGCTTTTATAAACGTACAAATTAATAATTAATATTAACTTATATCAAATTGTACCCGGGCTTATAAAAATTATTACTTTTGTGTAAAACCATCCTCATAACTTAACTCACATTTTTTTTCTTTCGTCAAATTGCACAGCTTCATTCAGATTGAGTAAGTTTACACTACGTTGTAATATTGATAAGAATACTTTGACATGCTCCAAATGATGTAATACTAAACAGCACATGTCCTCCTTTTCACGTAAAGGTTGTTTTGAATCCATATTGGTCAGAAATAAAAGGGAGTAGATATTTTCTAACAATTCTAATCTGGAACATAAAAGACCGAATGAAGTGAGATCTAGGTTGCACTTCACTATGTTTTGTCGTTTTGTATCACGATAACTCTCGAAAGCCATGCTCGAATTTGATGAAACTTGGTATGGGACATTTGTTACGTTCAAACATATGGTTTCAAAGGAAAGACCTTTTTACTCTTACAGCTTGTATATGTTTTTCCTACACTCCAACCACAAATACCAGTAGTTCTGTAAACCTATTACTTTTAATATTCATACAGAGGCCTCTGTTGGTGGAATAGGGAAGGGTAAAATGAGAGTGGTTATATTATACAAAAACACTGCCAACTTCGTTTTATTTTACTGATGTTGGCTCTGACTTTTACTTTTCTGCATGAATCTTTTTTCACCCTTTGGATAAGACTGAAATACCGATCTTCGAGGAACAGGTAGATCAAAATCGTTCAATAAATTGGATCCTATCAAATTTAAAAAGAAGGGGATATTTTTTTTTTATCGACGTCGTCGATTCCAAATGTTCATTTTGAAAATAATTAACCAACATTTTTAGCTATCCACTCTATGAAGATGACCGAAACATTCTAAGGAAACGTTACTTCAAACTGGACCCAATCAACACTAGGAACCTGAAGTTGAAGAAACTAGGCTTTTGACTAGGGCGCACAATGGACTAAAAAGATTCACTCCTCGTTTTCTTGGGCAGCATAAAAACGTGTGTAAGTGTAGTTAGCTTTCTTTTTTTATTCATAATTCTTTAACTTGCCTCAAGCTCTGCGGCTGTATCTGATCAACTACTTTGAAAATATTTTTCAGCTCGTTATCAAAATGGTTGGACTGAATCATCATATTAGACTTATATGTCCCATAAAATAGATGGGTAATCCGACAAAGAACAGTGTAGGAATCAAACAAGTGAATCTGCCATGATTGGTGTTGGGCGGTGTCTTGTGTATTCTCTGGAACATTGGATAACAGGCCATTGATTTATTTACATGGATTTGAAAAGAAAAAAAAAAAAACTGCAAAGATACTGATTTTTTTGAAAGGGAATTTATTCCAATTAAAAAAAATTCTAAACCAGAAATTTAAATTCTCATCTAATAATTGTGGCGTCGTCCTGTTTAATTTTATTTTTTTTAAAAAAAAAAAAATCCGAGTTTTTTTGTGAGAGATATTATAGAAACGTAAATAATTTAAATATTTAGACAATATCGATTCGGATTAAATATAAAGGTGGCGAGCTTTCGATAGTACTCAGACTATCATCGTCAGGCCGCTCTGGACATCGTAAAGTCAACATCGGCCTGACGATGATAGTCTGAGTACTATCGAAAGCTTGCCACCTTTATATTTAATCCGAATCGATATTGTCTAAATATTTAAATTATTAATTATTTTACGATTCTCTTTTCTAAAATATTTATAGAAACGTATAATTTCTTCTTTTCATATTTTGATACTCGTCTGTGCACAGTATACGTTACCTCCACTGTGCAGGTCCCACGAATACTCATCAGAACACAAAGATGATGACTGTATTTTTCCTGAACAAACATGGATACTTACTAAGTACACTCCCTGTTGACTAGCTGTTTTAATTGGACGATCTGTTTGACTGTTCGTTCGACGATAACTCTCGAACGTTTTTTTCAATTTAGATATGGGCATTTCATTGAGTTTTCCCAAGTAGTTTTTGGCCCTTATTGGGCTACCCAGATCCTCATGACGGCCATTATAACTGAGCGAAGTCTACAGAAATTAATATTTTTTTATATTTTTCTGGAAAATATTTTTGAACATTGGACATTAGGTTAGTCAACTCTCAAACGCGTTGTCCGATTTTGATGAACCTCAAATGAGTGGCCCAATGGGCTTGTTTGTTGTTGTTTTTTTGTTCATGAACAATAGAATTATTTGCATGAATTTGTTACGACTTACCTAAGAGAAATAATCTGATGTGATCCATGTTTAGGAAATCTATTTTCAAAGTTTTGTTTATAATGTAAATTAAACTTTGTCGATGAGTGAGATCTAACAGTTCCAAATGACCGAGTGATAGTTCAGGCGAAGAAATTGTTGGTAGAGTGAACGGTTCAGGATGTTCAGACGAAGATGGTAGCGTGAACGGTTCATGATGATCAGGCAAAGAGATTGGCGGTGAAGTGAGCATTTCAGGATTTTCAGGCGAAGAGATTGTTGGTAAAGTGAACGGTTCATGATGATCAGGCAAAGAGATTGGCGGTGAAGTGAGCATTTCAGGATTTTCAGGCGAAGAGATTGTTGGTAAAGTGAACGGTTCATGATGATCAGGCGCAGAAATGGATGATAGATTGAACGGTAGATCATTTGAATTGTGCAATTCGTTAATAGAAGTGCCCAATAAATTGGCGTTTGTACTCATAGGACTACTATCCCCAAGTGCTGTTGTTACCAGGCTGACAGAATCATTGATGCTAATCGATGAAGAGCTGGAGTTATCACAAGACATAAATAAATTATTGACTGAGTCTCTAGAGTTATTGCTGAGCGGTTCAGAAAATGCTGAATTAATAGTGCAGATCGATAAGGAACTCATTCTATTGGAGGCAAGATCTAGTTTGACTGATTCACTTGCACTTACGAATGAATCATTTAACTGTTTTTGGAACACTGTTGTTGACATTTTAGAATGCCATCTGATAAATTTTTCCAATAATTTTAGTTCTGATTTTACTTCAATAAATATTTCCTTGTGTGCTCCTTGTTGACATCTGTTGAGGATGTAGTTTGACAATCCCAATATGTGCTCGTTGTTGTCGTGATGTTGCCACATATAGGACAAGGTTGAGTACCAAACACAATGTAGACCTTTGCAAGAGAGGAGAGATTCTGACAGTTGAATTTGATTGCTAAGAAGAAGAACTGATGTCATTTCCTGGAAGGAAAATAAAATCATATTAGTATTAAATTATTAGAACATAGTGTTATTGATGCTTATTGAACTCATTCCAACATTTTGTTTCACTTCTTTTGTCTGTCTTTTAGTACCACATAAAGTACTATAACTCTTGGACGTTAGGTATCATTCTGATGAAACTTGGTGGGAATATTTAACATGTTCATGGAAACTGATGATTATTTTTTGGGCGCTATTATAGACTCATGGAGGTCATTTTCACTGAGTGAGGTTCTACAGTTCGGAGAACTACTAGATTTGAGTTTGTTTTTAAAAAGTAAAAAAAAATCTAGAATAGTTTTCTTTAAAGAAACATTCTTTCCCATGAAAATCGCCTGGTATCAAATCTTGAAAATGAAATCTAAATTTAGGAAAATTACTAGATCGGATAAAAAAAATCGAAATAGGTATGTAAGTATTCAAAATTTCTTTTTCCGTGTAATTTTTTTTTAAAAAAATACCCCACAACCCCAATTGGGTATTTTACGTTTCCAGGAAAGCAGAATCGAACAATCAAATAAAAAATCTAATTGTCCTCCGCCCGCCGTATTTAACCAAAGGCCGCAGATGGCGGAAGAACAGCTTTTTTTAAAATTTGATTCTACCTACCTTGAAAACTAAAATATCAAATTTTGAGGGGGTGTTTTTTTATCATATATGTGGTCGATTCTAAAAGTTCATTATTAAACCAAAATAGTTTTTATTTGAAAGGAAAAGAAATCAGTCAAAATAGTGGTGGCTACATTGTTACTTAAGGCGGACGAACGGATTTTTTCATTCGATTTTTGGAATCGATACGTAGAATATCGATTTTTTGTTTAACGTTGATTATTATAGAAAATAATAAACCAAAACAATTATAATACTTACAGAAAATAGAGTTATCCAATGTTTATCATTTTTCATAACTAGAACAAATAATTCTTTCAAATCGATTCGACCTTTTCTCATTAAATACTTCTCAATAAAGAAAACCATATCATTCACATTACCAATCTGCAGTATATTTCTAGAACTGTCAGTCACATTTGGCAGATCAGCATTCTCATTAAGACTTTCAAATCCAGTAGGATCATTTAACATTGTTGGAATATCTGCCATCTCTTTATCAATAAATTCAGCATTCATATTATTAGCTCTTCTGATTAATATTGACAATTGATGACATAACTCAGAATCAACACTGACTTCGTCATTATTAAAAGATTTTTTTAATTTCGCTTCATTGTTATAATTTTTAGCATACGCCAGTTTGTAACATATATTATCAATATCATTGAAATTCGAAGTACCTTGCAATTCAGACATTTTTATGAAATTTATTGTAAAGAAAAATAAAATAAATTTTGTTCGTTTTGAAATATTACTGAAACAAAAACATCAAGTTGGGGTTAAGAGTCTGCCAATTTTCCACATGCGTTTATTATTTTTTATTGCGGAATGACAGACATTAACGCAGAACTTCGAGGAACAACTAGATACTAAATAGAATCTACTAATTCCGAAGCACGAAGGTTTTTTTAAGTTATCAACCTCATCCAAAATCTTGAATCAATTTGCCACTGACCTGCACTAGATTTTAACTAAATGATACTAAGAGATTATTCTGTTAGTTCATTCGAGACGGGGGTTTTACGCTCCATTTACCGGAAACTAAGCCGGCTATCCACATTGACCTCACCCAGCCGAGATTGGGCTGAGAATAACGGGGGCTAGAACCTCAGTTGTGACCTACCAAGTAAAACATCGTTGGACGTTGCAATGAACAATTTTTCTTAGAAGTTTCTATATTTTTCCCGAGGTCGATTCCAATAATTCATTATTGAAAATAATAAACCCAAATTGAAAGTTGTCTATCTGTGTTATGGATTTGTTTAGACACAGCTCTTCTTACTAGTAGACAACCTACGGCTCAATAACTCAAAAATTGCGGGACATCATAAGTTTTTTTTTTCATCTCTCGTTATAAGAAAAAATGTACAACGTTCAATTTAATATTGAAAAGAGCTATGGCACGTTGAATGCACCAGTTCCCGTTCGATCACTGAAGTTAAGCAACGTCCAGCAAGGTTGTTCTATGTGGGTGTCCACGTTGCACGTGGGTTCGCGCCTTCGTGATGCTGGCTATTTTTCGGGCCCAACCCAGGCTGGGTGAGGTCAATGTGGGTAGCTGGTTTGCAAGTTTCAAGCGAATGAAGGGTAAAACCCACGTCTTGAATGACCAATAGATGTTAAAGAGACGTTAAGCCAAATTAAAAAAAAAAATCATAAGTTGGCAGTAAACGCGTTCTAAATTTAATCAGGGGTACGGCCTTTATGATCGCCTTGTATATGTTATATTGTAATTGCATGAAACTACTGAAACTTGGTGCTTCTTTTCCCGTGGTTGTAGAATTGAACAAAATAATTCGGCTTGCTTTTTTTCTTCGATAATATCAGAAAATTTGTCATAGACCTTGGATACAAACCAAGATATATTTTTCCTGAAGGTTTGGAGGGTCCATTCCTAGTCAATGCTTGATACCTTTTACTATTTGGTTGGGTTGTGTAATTGTGCACTTAAAACCGACAATGACTCCTTTCACTTGAATTTTCGATGTTTCCTCTCTTATTATGTAAGTACCTTTCCACTTTTAGTCATATTCGGGCAACGTTGATTATGAATTAGTGAGTCAGTCAGTTGCATAAAAAAAATTATGCAACTTAGTTTTGTCTTTTATAAATATACACATTTAAAAAGAAAAAATACCTACGTTGTTTGATACATTGAGGAAAAAAGATTAATTCTACACAATAAGATTAAGTACCTACCAACTAGGAACTAGGCCTGCCGATCTGACGGGAACTTGCAAGAACAATATATAGGGTCTGTCTATTATATTTTAACTAACCACACCAATGTAAACCATTGCTTCAAATCAATCATTATCTAATCAAAACCACTGTAGGAGGAAAGAGCACTGGTTTCAAGATATTTGAAAAAATCATAGACAATAAATCATTGATTATAAATTCTAGAGCTAGGAGCTATCAACAATGATAATGAGTTTGTTATCAGTCCCATTCCTTTATCAGTTGTTTATCTACATCCTTACTGTACTGGGGTCTGACACCGGGCAGGAGTGTTGTGGGACGTTTTTTTAAAAAAAAATTAAACTCGCCCCTCATTACCGTCATGGGTCCATGTTGGACGGTTATACATACGCAATAGAGGAATGGCCGTAAAAAACGTTTTCTAACCTCTCTTTTTGGGTTAAAGTTGGTTAAAATAATTCAAAGGATTGCTAGACACTCCTGCTCGGTTCCAGAACCGTCTGTTGATACTATTTTTCACAGAGGTATTTTTACTTTCCCTTCCTATAGAATATAAAATATTGTAATCGTGCAGAAAATTTTGACATTTTTTTAAATCAAATTCAGCAATGTCATCATGTGAGATTCCAGTTAGAGCTAATTATCGCAAGCAGGGCCGTACGGTCCGAAGTATTGACAGCCAAGGCAGGACTAACACCTGAAAATGATTATGATGGAAGGTGATGTTATTTTGTTTTTTAATATTATAAGTCACGTGCAAAGTATTTTCATTAAAAAAAAACAATTGAAATTTCGGGGGGGGGGGTCTGGACCCCCTGGGTACGGCCTTGATCGCAAGGATTATATTTCTCGAAAATTACTGAGGACTAGTATTTAACGAGGAATCATTGAAGTCTAAGTTTTTTGGCTCACAGTAGTAGGGTGTTGTATGTGTAATTACTTCCGGCGCCGCGCCGGCGTATCTCATGATCTGGTGGATGTATTAAGTCAATAATGGGACGTCCTTTGCCTTGTTAAGATGAACCTTGTCCAGGGGCAGACTGGGGCTCCATAGGCCTCCCGGTCATAATGGAAGAAGGGCTCCACATTAGAGTTTATAGAAGAAACTTGTGTATTTTGGGGCCAAAGCAGTGTAAAACTAAGAAGTTATGAATCAAAAGGCAATAGAAATCTATAATAATAAAACTCAATGTAACGATAAATATATGTATGTATGTATATATCTCTCATGCCCTGCTTGTGGACGACCCTGCAAATCACGTGCTGGACTTCAGAGAAACATGACCAATGTTGGACGTAGACAATTGTTGAACAGAGGCAAAATCGAACCTAATGAACGCCAATAAATCATGTATGTATGTNGGGCTTTTTAACCTTAATTTGGAACATAGTTTGCAAAAAACGGTCCAACCGTTTTCGAGTTATAGCCGTTTTTCTGATTTTTGTAAGTGGAATCATAGAATACTATTAGCTTCCGATTTTTGAAAGGGAAATCATAGAATACTATTAGCACGGGAACGGCCATGCCTCTAAGGCGCCAAGCTATTAGCCGTAGCGAAGCACGGGCGAAACAGCTAGTAAATAATAATTGTGTCAGAAAAAATAAACATATTTTTTCTGACACATATTTTTCTTTCATATTTTTGCCCCCTGATGAGCCAGGGACACACATATTTTTTCTCGCACATATTTTACATGTATTTTTCTTTCAAAATAATGCCCTGCTATAAACCGGGGGCCCACATATTTTTTCTCGCACATATTTTACATGTGTTTTTCTTCCATGTTTTTGTCCCCTCCTCCGGGTATTTGCCCGGTGGCCCAGCCCGCGCCTGCCTTTGTTCCTTATTGTACGAGACAGTGTAAATGTAAAGTATGTATGTACATAAGACAAGTAAAGCTAAGTAAAATGTCCCCAAAAGTATGCTCTGATAAAATAGATTTTTTTTAAAAAAAAAAAAATGTGCCCCCCCCCCAAGCAAAATCCTCCGTACGCCCATTAGATCCGTGCTGTGCTCACCCTAGGGGTCGGTTCCAACAAAAATCCGTAATTGACAAGTAGCACTTTGGAATGAGCGAGAAAGCTGAAATTTAATACGAAGGTGTTCCGCAGTACAAAAAGTAATATCCTTGAGTAAAATATTAAATTTTCTACATAGGAGCCATTCTCACTGGATCGTAGGATCCATACTGTTAAGCGGCTGGAATGTTGATACCCGTTGAATAATCGTTCTTGACCACTGCACACTCAGTTGTTCTGATTTTGATATAGGAATTCCAATATTTAAAAATCAGAACAACTGAGTGAGCAGTGGTCAAGATCGTCGTTTTCTAATTTGTTTTCTAATTGGTTCAGCGCCATGTTTTGTTGTAATTTATCTACGGCTTGAGTATTTTAAAATTAGTTTTGCAATCTGAGTTCATTGATTGAATTTTTAATGCAGAGTCCGAACTTAGGAGAAAATTTCATCGTACATATAATGTTGAGGTTTTTTTTTTTATATCAGTTATTTTTTAATTATTGTGAGACGTAGATATATTTTGGGACGGGGAATATTGCTACTTCTTGACGTCTTTTTAACATGAAGTGTTTTTTGGGGTATTGTTTTCACAGAGAAAATGTATCTTGTGTTTGTTTCAAGTAGGTTAGTGGGTCTCATTATGTCAGTACCTATGATTCACGGAAATTTTTTTGGTTCATTATCTAGGTTTGTAGGCTTTACATTATACATGTCTCTGTAAAATTGTGAGAAAAATAAGTTTTTGGGGACTATAAAGTAGGTTAGAGAGTCAAATTATGTTAGCATTATATGCGGCACGTGTTTTGCTTTAAAATCTAACTGGCAGTCTTCGTTCCTTTCCTTAGTGTCTTAGAGGCATGGCCGTTTCTGTACTGTTATCATGCTCATAATCTTTATGAAGTATGCATTGCATTTGATTTTTAACCCTAGCATTGCCGAGGGGGGAGTACAAAGTATCAGCGTTTTAGCAAAAAGCTTATAGTACTTATTTTAATGAGACCTTTAATAATTGTCACAAACAATATTTTCCATGATAATATATAAAAATATGTATGTTCTAAGCCTTCTAAGGGATGATATTGAAGTCAAACTTTGGGCGCGGGTACTTTATACAATGCATGTAACCAATACATTGATTGTCTAAAGCTACTATTAAAAGCTACCATAAATTGTCTAAAGTGTCTAAAATGTTTAATTATGTACCACATGCAAGAAATAAGTGTGTGTAGACACTGTCAAAAGACATTTGTCTGTGTGGGATGTCAGAAAGGACAAAGTTCTGGTTCAGAATAGATTTCCTAGGGTCTAGCGATATTTTTTTATTTTCATTTACATTATTTTATTCCTGGGATTTAAATTTATTTTTATGTAAGATAATAATTGATTTAGTTTATATTTTTTTTAGTTTATAATAAAGTAAAAGCGACCTATCGTAATAAAAAAAATCATTTTATCCTTTATTTGCTTTGCGGGTACTTTGTACCTCCCCCTTAGCAATGCACGTAATTGAATAGAGCTTGGCAATCCTAGGGTTAAGAGAAAGTGTCATATTTTTCTTTTACCGCAACTTTCTTGGTTGGCGTCGCTTTCCATTTTTCTACCATGCCACAACCTTTTGTTCATTGCCTCTTTAGCCGTACCCTATTTTGGCATGGTAACCTTCGCATGCTTCCCACATCATCTATGTGTAGAAATCGTACATCGCTTAAGGGATATGCCCAAAACTTTTCTGATAATCTATTCTGCTGATAAGTTTAAGTGTGGGGGTACATTTCTTTCCATTGTAGGACAACCAGCTTTTAAAAAATTTGCTCCAAACCAAAGAGTGAAACTTATTTTACACCCCTAGGGATACCACCGAGAGTTGGAAATATTTTCCAAAGAAGTTAATGTTAATTTAGTGATTATTTTTTTTCATCCCAAGCTTCTATCTTCTATAAATTCTTCTATCATTAAAAGTTCCAATCACTATTTCAAACTAAATCCGCCCAGGAAAACAACGACCTATTCTTACTGCTGTTCATGTTTGCACTCAATGTTTTTCAAATAATACCGACTTGATGTTCGTATCACACTATTTGTCATGATTCCAAAATTTGGCACAATTTATTTGATGTATATTTGTTGAATTTGTGTCCCTATCATGATGATGATATAAAATAAAATAATTTTATATCACCTTATTATTATTATTTATTTTGTAAGTACTACAACAAAGTTGGTTGTAGACACAGTACAATAAATATTATCAAACATTACCTGAAAAAAAAAAAAAAAAAAAAAATTAAATTAAATTAAAATATAAAAAATAAAGGATAATATATCCAGAAAAATAAAAAAATAATAATAAAAAAATAAACAAGATTAGTCATAGAATCTCTTCTATGCTGTAAGGGATAGATTCTAAGAGATCGTTTTTCGGGCGAATTTTGAACTCC
Source organism: Pachypsylla venusta (assembly GCA_012654025.1). Lineage (NCBI taxonomy): Eukaryota > Metazoa > Arthropoda > Insecta > Hemiptera > Aphalaridae > Pachypsylla > Pachypsylla venusta. Next base: position 32,978,742 of record CM022878.1, on the reverse strand, counting down.
TTTAAATTACTCTCTCTCGCGGAAGGATTAATTGCTTTCGAAATTCGGATGCCCCTGTCCAGAAAAGATTGCCCAAAGCGTGGAAGTGGCGAAGGGACCAGAGAATGAATATTTCTAGTGTTGTATCCATGTTGATTAGTCGGCAGGTGTGTTTTACTCGTATCCTTGTGAATCAGGCAACACATGTCCAACGCTAGTTGTCCATAAAAGGTCAAAATTCCTTTTTCTTTAAAAAGTGTCCGACACGATTCAACATCATCAAGACCATACACAACACGGAGAGCTCTTTTTTGAAGAATAAAGACCTCTTTTGAAAGTGATGATAAACACCAGAACGCGATACCGTAGCTCATGAGCGAGTGAAAGTACGAGAAATAAGTAGTTCGAGCGGAATCTTCCCCAAGATGACTTCTAATTGATTTGATTGCAAATAGAGAAGAGCCTAGACGAGGTACTAAATTGTCAATATGAATTTTCCATTTCAATTTATAGCAAAGATAGACACCAATAAATTTGACAGAAGATGAGGGCCCAATAAAGCTATTTTGAATTGGAATTTGAGGGGGGGGGGATGTGACTGTTTTGTAATTGAAATATATGTAAGAAGTTTTGGATGTATTGAGGCAGAGGTTATTGGCAACAAATCATGAGTTTAAAGTAGGGATGTCGTATCGGATCAAGAATATCGATATTTCCGATATCAATACTATCGGAAGCGTAATATCGATGTCCGATATATATCGAAACTTTAATATCGATATCCGATATATCAGATTTTTCCATATTCCATTATTTCCCCATTCCATTGCCCATTAGTGTGGGACTGTAGGTAGGTAGGTGTAGGTCTGTAGGTACACGTATGAATTCTAATTCGATTGTGATTCCTCCTACCTTTAGGTTTAGGTTCATCGTAAGGCAAGTATTTTTGCCTTGCTATTCACGAACACCAAATCAAATCAGACCCAGCCTTCAAGCAGTTAGGTCGTTGGTTCGATTCCAACCTGGGACAGACATTTAATCAAAGACACCTTATAAAATAATGCTAAATCTACTAAAACTTACTTATTTGTAATTTCAATATTTCATCACTTTTCCCTCATCTTCGAAAAAAATTTCACATAAAAAAAACCTAATCCTGTGTTAAAAATAATAAAATCTAAAGGAGGGAAAAATCAGAAAAATCTTGCTATTCGATACCGATATTTTTTTCGATATATCAATAAATATCGGAAGAGTAATATCGATGAAAAATATCGATATATCAAAACCAAAATATCGATATTCCAAAATATCGATATAATATCGACATCCCTAGTTTTAAGCAGTTAATGTTTGAGTGGCGTTATTGAAAAGATCTTCTTTGTTACCAACGACGAGTACACTGGTGTCATCAGCGTAAAGGACAAAATTCGCACCAGGGGCAGAATTTACAATATCATTGACGACTAATGTAAAAAGAATAGGACTAAGACTGGATCCCTGGGGAACGCCACATTGAACATTCAAAAAGGGGGAATAGACAAATGAAGAAACGTTATGATTTTTATGTTGAATTTTTACTGCATGAGTTCGACCTAAACCAGGAGAGGGCAGAGTGGGCAATACAATCATTTTCAAGTTTGGATAGAAGAATAGAATGGTCATCAACACAATCAAAAGCTATCGTGAGATCGCAAAAAATTCCAAGCTCTTGATATTTCGAGTCCAGTGTTCTCTGTAGATTGAAGAAGAATGTGGATATTACGTCTGAAGTAGAGCGACTGGGTCGAAATCCGAACTGACAATCTGAAATTAATTTATATGATCCAAGGAGTCTATTGTACACCTATGTGCAAAAGAAGTAAATTTTTGAACAGTTAGGTCACTAGTGCGTAGTGCCTAGATATCCATGCACGCACAATTTGGCCCGTTTGGCCGTAGCTTGTCGAGTTTTTATTAGCTAAGTAGAGTACAATTTGGCCCGTTCGGCCGTAGCTTGTCGAGTTTTTATGAGCTAAGTAGAGTACAATTCGGACCGTTTGACCGTAGCTTGTCGAGTTTTTATTAGCTAAGTAGAGTACAATTTGGCTCGTTCGGCCGTAGCTTGTCGAGTTTTTATGAGCTAAGTAGAGTACAATTCGGCCCGTTTGGTCATAGCTTGTCGTTTTTTTTTTTTTTNGTTCTAGATTCGGTGTAAATTCGGTGTTGGCGAGAAGTAATTGAACTTTTCTGTTACGTTTTTTTTATTTATTTATTGTAATTTCTATTTTTTTTATTTTTCTTAATAAACTATTTTAAGTTTTATTTTTAATTATTTTTAAAGTTAGTTAACGCGTTTTAAATTCACGATACCTTAATCCTCGAATCCTAAGTCTGCAACAATATATAACATAAGTATATTACAAACAATATTAATGCGTCAGTCTGCATAGTTAACTCTGCTAGGCACAATAATAATATTTCAACGGTGACTAGTCATAAAGATGGATAGACAAAAGTGAAAAATCAGAAAAAATACTCTACGAGGAAATGCTCTAGTTTCAAATGGTAGAGCACTGAAATTTTAGATGTATGTGTATATGTTTTGTGGGCACCCACATACATAATATATTCAAAAGGAAAAATAATAATAAAATATTATTGTTAGAACGCTGAAATTCACATGCTCTAATATGAGCAAATAGTAAAATTAAATCACGTCTCCGTGGCAGACTCGGATTGTACCAAGAAGGTTCCGGTTCGATTACGGGACGAGTCGAAAATTTGAAAAAAAAAGAAGGTTTTTATCGATTTTTCTACTTGGTTTGGTAGTGGGTAACTCAGCCTCCTGAGGACAACTGAGTGACTATGGTAATAGTCATTATAAGTAAAAAATTGTAGCTTAGGCTTAGTGATATTTGAGAGAATGTTTAAAAAAATGTATTAATATGATGCCCACAAACATTGTGACATAATAACACAAAGAAATATAGGTACATGTACATATTAAAATTGAAAGAATATTTTTCTTTGTATTGTTTGCTTAATTTTTACTTTCCTTATCCTATACAAGGGAAAGTATTGTAATGGGCTGAAATTTTTGATGTCGAGTTTTCAATGCCCAAACACGTTTCGAGGTCCCTAGAGGCCAAATCTCGAGTTTCAGCCATTAATCCGTGTGTGTGTGTGTCCGTCTTTGAACAAGATATCTCAGGAACGGTAAATGCTCGAGACTTGAAATTTCATATATATGTCAATTTTATGCCAGGAACAAACCAAAAAGCTTTTGTTTGAAATCGAAGTTACGGTTTGGCGGTTTTTTTTGACGCTTTTTATCGTTTTTAGTTAATTCCACCTAAAAAGAGAACGGTAAGAGCTAAAGCTTGAAATTTGGTGCCTACTCGTATTATCTACTTTTATGCATTGATTGCGAAGGGACATTTGGGTAAAGTTTAATATACCGTTGGCTGTATTTGGCGGTTTCTGCCAAAAAAGAGAACGGTAAGTGCTGAAGCTTAAAATTGGGTGCCCATTTATATCAATTTTGTGCACGGAATGCAAAATGACATTTTTGGTTAAAATCAAATCTTCTCACTTAAGTTATAAGATGCTTTAAGAGTAATATGAACTTTTTTTTTTTTAATTAACGTCTCTTTAACATCTATTGGTCATTAAAGAGTTTTACCCTCCATTCGCTGGAAACTTGCAACCCAGCTACCCACATTGACCTCAGCCAGCCTGGGTTGGGCCGAAAAAATGAGCCAACGATACGTGGTGATCCCAAGCGGTCACCCATCCAAGTACTGACTACGTCCGACGTTGCTTAACTTCAGTGATCTGACGGGAACGGGTGTATTCAACGTGGTATGATCGTTGGCTAAAATAAATATTAAAATTTAAACTATTTTTTTCTTTGTATTGCTCATTATTTAATTTTGCTTGTTCATTAGTGATGCTCTACTTTTTCATTAGTGATGCTCTACTTTATGATGAGTTTACTTGACAATGTACTTGTACCTATACCAATAAAACAAAATTAATGTTAGGAAATGTATTGAATATAGGCAGATAACGAAAAATGTGTTTTCATTACACGCGATAGCAACATTTTGACATACATATACCAAAATGACAACGCGTGTCAAGACCGTACGAAGGGGGGGGGGGGAAATTTTNTTTTTCTGGCAAAAAATAATAAAACTTTTTTCCCCCCCCCCCCAAAAAAAAATATTGGGTATGGCCCTGGTGCGTGTACTTTTTAATTACTTTTAAATAGTTTTTTTGAAAAAGTGGCATGAAAAATAGCGTGAACGTCAACAATAAATGTGGAATTATTCATAGGGACGTGTATCGATTTGAAATTTTCCTTATTTGAAAAATTCCACTATTCGACTCTTGTGATTGGTTCGCGTTTTTTTGTTGATATAATGTCATTGGTAGAAAATTAAGCCTGCCTATAATACAGAGTATAAAAAGGTTGTATGTGTCGCTTTCCGCATCACTGTCTTATTATCATTTGCTGTCATACACAATAAAAAAAAAAAAAAAAGGTTGTTGTACACAATAAAACAATAATAATAATAATACAAGATTATCATCATGGATACAATTACGAGGACTCTTATCCGATTTCTTCTACTTTTAACTGTTCTCAGTCATCTCAGTGATGCTGGTAAGTATCATTTGCTGTCATACAAGACTATCATCATGGATACAATTACGAGGACTCTTATCCGATTTATTCCACTTTTAACTGTTCTCAGTCATCTCAGTGATGCTGGTAAGTATCATTTGCTGAAATACAAGACTATCATCATAGATACAATTACAAGGATTCTTATCAATTTTCTTCTATTTTTAACTGTTCTTAGTCATCTCAGTAATGGTAAGTGTCATTTGCGACATTAAAAACTTTGTAAGATGCTGGTAATTTGTTGTCCACTTCTAGGTGGGTACTTATATTTGTCTTCAGTCATCTAAAATTATAAAAACAGAAATTGCTCTCTAATAGACTAGAGGAGTGCAACTATCCCTTTTTCCTTTTGAGGTACCTCATCATCATAGATTAACAACCGTGGAGCTGGTTTTCAACAACTCGCTATGAGTTGTTGTTACATGAGAATCCTTACGGATAATGCAGTAGCTTCTCCTTGCTTGCTGCATGGGAAATGGAAAAAAATATCGTTTTCGACCCTATCCTTAGTCGTCTTTTACGACTGGCACTGACTTGGGTGCCTTGAAAGTCTTCTTTTTAAGTCCCCCTATCCAAAAGGACGAGGTACCTATACTAAACAAATTAAACACTTTACAGCTCCTTTTAAACTTTGCAGTTAGTTTAAAGGACCTTACATTTTAATGTACGCAGACTCCGAATTAAAATACATTTTAATTTACGCAGTCTCCGAATGCAGAAAACAAGTCTCCAGTAGGTACTTACTATTTTCCTTTTAGGCAGAAGTGACTTTGATTATCCGACATCAGTGATCTTTCAATAACGACTGTCGTTTATTTAATGAGATTTTTTCAACATAATCCAATTTTATATTGAATCCATTCCTTCGAATATTTATTTTATTTTCATAATTTTATTTTTCCCATCACGGTCGACAATTTTTCCGGCGGACAAATGTAAAACAATTAAAGTTACAATTTTTTGTAATTGTAATTTTATATATTTTTAAATTTGGGGGGGGGGAGGGGTTNGGGGGGGGGGGAGGGTTGATTCCCAAAATTGCAATTTGTCAGAGTTTAATAACCCCTGAAACACACTAATAACAATAAAATATCACGAACTACAGAATTTTCGTAAATACTTACTATTACAATTTTTTTTTTCGAATCTTATATCTCTTACATCGTTCTCTGACGGATCTGTTCCATTTTTTAATTTTTGAGTTGAAATTTTTTCGGTTCAAATTTCAGTACTAAGTACCGAGGGAAAAAAAGAAGTAAGTTTTTGGGACGAAAATATAAAAAGGAACGACGTTAGGTTGGAAGGTTCAAAAAATAGTATACATACATGTAAAATTTTTACTTTTTCGCTGGTTTAAATCTGAAACCGCTGATAATTCTCAGCGATTTTTTGAGGGTTAAAGTTGAACTTTACTGGAGAGCACATGTGCGAACACAGCATCTCGTCTATGGGGGGGGGGANGGGGTGGGAGGGGCAGCCAAGTTTGTGACACGGGGGGGTCAACTTTTGCTACAACTGGTACAGGCGATTTTTTTTACTTTCCTTATCCTATGAAAAGGAAAGAATTGTAATGGGCTGAAATTTTCGATGTCGAGTTTTCAATGCCAAAACACGTTTTGGGGTCCCCAGCCATTGGTCCGTGTGTCCGTCTGTGAACAAGGTATCTCAAGAATGGCAAGTACTAAAGACTTGAAATTTGGTATATGTCAGTTTTATGTCATGAAAGGCAAAATAAGCTTTTGGTAGAAATCGAATATAGCGTTGGCGGTTTTATGCCGCATTTTAGAGGTTTTCGCATATAGCGCTTAAAATGAGAACGGTAATAGCTAGAACTTTATACTGTGCCTATTCATATCAATTTCATACAAGAAATTGAAAAATACAACTTAGGTTGAAGTGTAATATATTGTTGGCCGCTAATTAGCGAATGAAGGCCGCTTTTAATAGATAAGGAAAGGGGTGTGATGTTCACACCAGATTTTTTTAAGTTACGGGTGAAGAGTATTTTTATCTAGTGTAAGTTGGGCCGAAAAATCATAATATCTAGTGTAAGTTACGTTGAAAAGTCATAATATCCAGTGTAAGTTGGATTTTCTACGGGTGGAGCAGCTGCCCTCCCTACACCCATGGGAGAGCTCAGTATACAATATTAATTCTTGAAATATGATTTCAGCAAGTTACTATTATGGTTGTTCATTTAGTGACGCCGCACCTTTTCATTTGGAAGGACAAAATGATATTTTCGAACCCGTGTTCGGCGAAGTCAGACCAGCACTTTACTTTCAAAATGGAAGTCTTTTAAACAAATTTTTGAAATCACTTACAATAGCCATCATAGAAGCTTTAGCTGCAACAGTAATCGACGGGGCGGAGGACTTGATAAGGTAAATTATAATGTCTATTGAACAGTAAGCTTTCTTTTTTCACACAATTATACCCCCGCCCAAAAAGGCTTGCCCAAACAGTGAGAGTGACGATGGGACCGCTAGAGTGCACAACATCGCACTTGGGTGACATTAAGGGCCATATTCTGCAACTCTACTTGAGTGCGAGTTGGAGTGGTCACTACCTCTTGAGAGTTTAAAAAAAAAATCTGACCAAAAAAATTACATCTAATTATATTATAAAATAAAAATGGAAATGAGCCAACGATCATACCACGTTGAATACACCAGTTCCCGTCAGATCACTGAAGTTAAGCAACGTCGGGCTTGGTCAGTACTTGGATGGGTGACAGCCTGGGAACACCACGTATCGTTGGCTCTTTTTTCCGGCCCAACCCAGGCTGGGTGAGGTCAATGTAGGTAGCTGGTTTGCAAGTTTCCAGCGAATGGAGGGTAAAACCCCCGTCTTGAATTACCAATAGATGTTAAAGAGACGTTAAGCCAAATTAAAAAAAAAAAAAAATGGAAATTATGCAAGTGCGAGTGGCCACTTCGCTAATTTTTAGTCAGAGTGACAACTCAAACTTGAATGGAGTTTTAGAATATGGCCCTAAGACTATGCACACCAAACAACGACATAATTATTTTTACCCATGTTATAAGATTAGGGGAGACTGGGGCATGACGGGATTGTCAAATAATTTCGATACCAGTTTTCGATTCTATTTTCTAGCTGTTGGATTTTTATTACAAATGATGAGAAATTGATAGATCTTTCTTTACACTTAGTTTTATTTTGCAGTGAGATAGCAAAGAAAAGTTAAAACAAATATGTTGGTAGTGTGATCTATTTTTTTTAGGATTTTTGAATAGCTCTTGTGGTAAGTACCGTTTTATTAATTTATTCCAGTCTTTGTAGTCTCTTACATTAATTCCTTTTAAATAATATGTGCTAAAATATTTAGAACCAGTGCATTCCTATTATTTTTTTTCAATTATTTTAGTCAGTTAATTCCACATGGGGCACGACGGGATTTTTTCATTGGGGCAAGACGAGATAGTGTCCCGTCTTGCCCCAATAGAACTTTTATGTAGTATTCTAAAAATGTTTTATGTTTTTGTGTTACAGGAGGATCCAAGATGGTACGTCTCTATCAAAGAAAGGCGCAGAGGGGACAATGGTCATCTGAAAGCATGGACCGTGCTGTGAGGGTGGTTCTATTCTGAACAATGAAGTGGGGTCCTTGAGCGCGGTAAGGCAGTTTGATGTCTTAAACAGGAATCAAAGATTCAAGAGCAGCAAGTACTCCCACAACAACACGTAAGACATTGGGTCCATTCTTATGTTGGATCTTCTTTTGGATTACATACGGAAGAACTGTTGCTTATGAGTGAGCTGAAGAATTGGGAAGAGCGCACTCATTTTCCAAGCAGAGTAAGGAGATTAGCCGGCATGGATTGGTACTTTGGATTCAAAGTTCAACATCCCAAATATCACTTCGTAAACCGGAAGCGACCAGTGCTGTAATAGCATCTCCTTTCAATCGTGTATAAGTGTTGGAAAATTCTTTGGACTGTTGATCAACACAAACTCACGTCTGACAGAATTTTCAACTGTGATGAAACTGGCGTAACTATCATTCCTAAACACCGATCAAACATCCTATCTCTCAAAGGACAAAAACAAGTGGGGGTCTTGACCTCTGCAAAGAGAGGAAACACCATCAGAGCTGAAATTTGTTATATCGCAACAAGCGCACCAATGATTCTGAAACGATCTTTGTTTGTTAACTATGTGGGTAACTTACATATAGTTCTTACGTAGACATTCAAATGACATTTCCTATCTTGCCCCTAGGTATCCCATCTTACCCCACCGGTGGGGCAAGATGGGATTTTTGACTTTTCTAACAAAAAGCTTTTTATCTTTTTCCTTTTTATCATTAAAACTTTTTTTCTTTGATTTTTTAAAAATAAACAAAATTTGCTTTTCTTTAATATATTCCTTTTTGTTGTATAATTTTTTATTTGGAAGTTATGGCCGCTCAAACCTTAGCTATCCCGTCTTGCCCCAGTCTCCCCTA
>CM022878.1:32903750-32960604 GCA_012654025.1 Pachypsylla venusta | reverse complement strand
AAACGCTAATGTGTTGCTGAATGCTATCTCATTCAAAACACTAATGTGTTGCTGAAAGCTATCTCATTCAAAACGCTAATGTGTTGCTGATTGCTATCTCATTCAAAACGATAATGTGTTGCTGAAAGCTATCTCATTAACACTAATGTGTTGCTGAATGATATCTCATTGAAAACGCTAATCTGTTGCTGAATGCAATCTCATTCAATTTTTCTAAACATCATGTTCAATAAAATTAACTTTGTAAAAAAAAAATGTGTACATTTATATTTTAACTAAATGATAACAATTCAACTGGTCTCGCGCCCCTCTTGGCTTGTCTTCACGCCCCCCAGTTTGGAAACCTCTGGTTTAAATAATCACATATAACCATGAAATTAAAGTTGTCTCTCTGGTGGTGAAAGGGTTGATCTGACTGTCCATTGTTATGATTACCAATGACACCAGCAAAAATATATTTTATGGGAAAAATCAGTTTAGGCTGGGGGACACGAGGCAGTCGGAACAGAGCTTTCGATAGAGTTAGATCATAGAATAGTTAAGATAGAATTGTCGAGTATCGCCAGGTGGGGATTGATTGAAATTAAATTGATTTAGATGATTGTACTTGTATTTAATGTATTAAACCCATCTATAATAAAGGGTCCAATAAATGCAAGAAATTATTCATGTTCAAATTATATATCATCTCTTTCTTATTTCATCTCAATGTTTGAGTATTTTCCACCATATACTTCCTAGAAGTTATAAAGGAAAATCCTACACCGAAACAGTGTAAAATAACACAGAAAGCAACTCTGTAATATGATAACGTATGCAACTATTGTGTAACTGATGCAATTATATTAAGTACAATGATGGTCATGATTCTGGGGGCCCATGGTAATTATCAGTTCCTGGACAAGCTATCTAGAGGTGTTATCTCATACATCTGACTAAAATAACACAGGAAGCAACTCTGTAATATCATTATGTTTTTACAACTCTTGTGTTTTACAGACGTAATTATATACAGTGATTGTCATGATACTGGGGGGCCCATTTCAATGATCAGCCTCTAAGAACAGATGTATGATGATAATTGCCATCGGACACGATGATGCCACTATTGAAAAAAAAAAGTACCTATGTCAGTACAAATCTCGCAATCTAAAAAATGTATCTAAGAGTAGTTACAATAATGGCGGCACATTGAATTTCGAAGTCATAAAAAAATGATTTATAAAAACCGATAACTTCTAGTTAGGTATATTAAATTTCAAATAGCTCAATTCTTTTAGTAAGTTTTTTTTTTGAGGGGGTATAAAACGTTCCCGCTTTTAGTGAGGAATGTAAGTCAACTGCCTTCCACTAGTTTGTTCTACGCCAAAGATACACCGTATAACGAAGGATAATATTATTTTAGTCCAGGGCCATAGACAGAAAATCCGGGCCGGGGGGAAAATTTACGGGCCCCTCTATTATTCTTTCATCTTAAATCACCGTATGGGCAGTAATAAAAATAAAAGTAGGTAATTCACTTAGTTGAAAAAGCGTGTACACTTCTTCTTGGCAACACATAATTCGATTATCAGATGTTAATGTTTACGAAATATACCAATATTTATGATGATGTTAATGTTTACGAAATATACCAATACTTTCAGCTGTACAAGCTGAAAGGTCGCACTATATTGTAAAATCAGTGTCCTCCAATAGCCATTGTCCCATATTAGCCCACTATCGCTGAACTTCTATTTTGTATGTTTGAAAAAAAAAAAATCGGACGCTTGTTTACATTGCAATAAGCTCAGAACAAGTTTGGGGGGATGAATATTGTGTAAAACTGGCACTCACTTGTATGTCATCATCATCACAGCAAAACAGCCTCACCTAGCTCCTTGCTCTGCATGGGTAAGGGAAAATTTCCGGCCCTGCCCTTAGTCGCCTTTTACGGCCGGCACAGAATTGGGTGCTTTGGAAGTATTCTTTTTAAATCCTGCAAATCTAAGGGGACATAGGAAGTATAATGCAGTAGTTTCTCCTTGGTTTCCGCATGGGTAATGGCAAAGATATCGTTTCCGACCCTGCCCTTAGTCGCCTTTTACGACCGACATGGACTTAGATGTCTTGGAAATATTCTTTTTACGTCCCCCTATCTACACTCCTGTGTATGGATCTAAACATAAACCACTTTATATAAACAGCTCTTTGTGGTTGTTTTCATAGACCTTTGAAATAAATATAAATCTTAGTGCGGGATCCCTCAAAATAAAATCTCGCATTTGCGGGATTGCCAAATGATTCAGGATTCTGCGGGATTGCAAACCCTAATATTAAAACAGTTGTTAATACATCCAGAATAAATATAAGCTCTCATTTGGAACCCAGCAAGAGAAGACAGTAAACGTCCCGATGATATAACAAATGTTGTCTGGGAGAGTGGGCGTGGCTCTGGTATGAGATGCAACCTGCTCCGACTCATTCGCGAGGACCAACAGGAAAGATGCTGAGGTCTGAATTTTTTTTCGAGAATGCTGCACGAAAAAAACACATAAAATACAAACGAATTAAGGAAAATCACACCTTTCTGGCATTCTCAGTGGAAACTCTGGGACTTTGGGCGGCTGAATCAATTACTTTCTTGAAAAGGATTGTTTCAACCCTCAACCGAGTTTCTGGTGATCCTCGCCACTTCCTTATTCAAAAAATTTCACAGACAAAAACAAAGAATTAGATGAAATATTTAATCTTTAATTTTTGTTTAAATGAAATTTGGAAACACTTAAAAAAAGGGTACGGAAAAACGTACTAGATTTTATCTTCCTTAATTCTAATTCAAATACTTTTTGGTTTATTATTTTCAATAATGAACCTTTGGAATCGTCACGAAAAAAAAAAATTACCCTCCCTCAAAATTTGATATTATACGTTATTTACGTAGAATCTAAAAATCGAATAAAAAAAATCCGTTTGTCCTCCGTCCGCCGTGATGGGCACTTTTGCCACTTAGCGTTGACCGATTTGGATAAAATTTGGTATATAGGTCCCATCTGGGATCTAATTATGTCCCAAAACTTTTGGGTGCAATCGAATACAACCTTGGCGATTTTTGCCGCTTTTTAGCGGTTTTCAGTATTGCTGTCTAAAAGAAGAATGGTAAGAGCTAGAAATTTGAAATTTTCTATGTATGTCATATTGGGGTTCAATTAAATATACTGCTGGCGGTTTTTACCGCCTTAAAGAGGTTTTCATTAATCCCGTCTAAAAAGCTAGAGACTTCAAATTTAGTAGGTATGTCAAATTTAGGGTCTGATTACGCCCCAGAATTGGAATCGTAACGACACCCGCCTCATTTTTTTTTGCCCCACCATTTTTTTTTTTGAGGGGGGGGGGAAGGTTTATTATTTTTTGCCAGAAAAATAATAAACCCATGTGTCACATTGGCAGAGTTTTTGACTATACAGCTGCGACAACAGCCAAAGGCTGCTAAATTTAATGCACACAATATTTTCACTCTGTGACAACAACCGAAGATTGTCAAAGGTAATTTAAATATATTTTTTTTTTCACATCAGAGCTGCGACAACAGCCGAAGGCTGCCAAAAATCTAATTCATATAATATTTTCACTAGGGATCTGTGACAACAGCCGAAGTCTGCCCAATCCATTTTCAAAAATATTTTCACTGGAGAGCAGTGATAATAGCCGCAGGCTGCCACTGCTAATTGATATAATATTTTCATCAAATGCCTGCCAAATTCCTAGAATAAAGGAAGATAAAGTTTAGTACGGTTTTCCGTACCCTTATTATTGATAATTTACGTTTTATTGAGAATGATGTCCAGGTCTGCATAATATAACGGAGTAAACGTAAACTGAATAACCACACATGGATAATTATTAATTTTAGTGAGGCATGGCCTGGAATTCAGTAATAGAAAAAACATAGTTTCATTGATTGTATTAGACCATGTCTCAGAAATGAACACTAATCCATGTGTAGTATGAGTAGGTTGTACATTTATACGGTCATGATGATGAGAATCATGTATCCCTGCCGAATGATAAGAGAGCTAGAAGTATTAATCAAATAAACATACCTGATCATTAGCTTTTTTGGACGTGCAGCTCAATCGTGTACCTTGTCATGCTGATTTGATATCTGTAACAGAAAAACAAACATCAGATAAGACAGAAGCCACCGAAGAAACAGAAGATATTATTCTGGAATTGGAAAAAACAATTTAACACTAGGGATACGAGAACTTTGTCAACATTTCTGGGAATTGAATTTGAAAATAATGGCAACAAACTGAGATCCTCTCATAAATCAACGATAAGAAAGATTTTACACAAGTTTGGAATGACCGACTGCAATGGAGGAAGTACTCCCTTAGAACCCAACTTTACTGTAACCAGAAAAGAAGAAAAGAAACCGTTTGATGTACATTTCTATTAGTTCCAGACCAGACATCACTTTTGAAGTGTCTTATTTGAGTCGTTATCTTGACAAACCTAACAAGACGGTGTGGATTGCATCTTGCATCGAAATGAATTTTCAGATACCTACATGAAACGGAAACAATGTCAATTGTGTATGATCAGACGGAGAGGATGCAACTCATTGGCTATTCAGACTCAGACTGGGCTGCCGATCCGACCGACAGGAAAAGTGTCATTGGAGGTGTGATTTATCTCTGTGTTATCCAGTTACGTGGTTATCAAAGAAACAAAATTGTATGACCTTATCTTCCACTGAAGCCGAGTATGTAGTTGGATGTCTTCTTTGTGCTGAATTTCTTGCTTTGAAAGGCATTGTCAAAGATCTAGTAAATCATGATGTGGATTCTATTCTTCTTATAGACAATCAAGGAGCTATTCAAATTTCACAAAATTATTAAAACTCAAAACGTAGTAAACACATTGATGTGAAGTATAATTTTCTCAAAGATACAGTTCAAAATAAACAACTAAACATTCAGTATGTTGACACAAAGAACAATGTCGCCGATGGTACCAGACAGATACTATTAATTTTATTGGAGCAAGTTACAAACTTAAAATGTGGTTTAATATAATTTAGAAAGTCTTTTTAAACGTTTTAGGGGTGGGAGATTAATTAATTCACTTTAATTTTAATTTATTTGGAAAAAACACTTTTTCTTCCATATTTATTGAACTATCTGAATATATTGAAGTGAAGCAGACATAGTTGTACCAACATGAAAAAAAGTCCAGTGCAAGTTTGTTTATTTTATCAATATAAACATTAATATGAACGCCCCCCCCCCCCAGAGGTTAGGAAACGTTTTGATCGGCCATGCCTCGATTAAACTTGTTCTTCTCATAAAGTCGCTCCCTAAAAACTCTTGCGCTTTCTCCAAAGTTTCGTCGATTTTCAAGCAATAAAATTGTGAATTAAACATTTAAAAGTGAGTTTTCTCGTATTTCCCACCATTTAATCGTGAAAATTAACCTTCTACTTTCAATTAATCATATTTTAAGTTAGGTTAGTTGCTCAGAAAAAAATAATAGTATCTGTCGGGTCCCTCGCTGATATAATGACAAAAGTTCTTGGAAGATGTCTTTTTGCTGTGCATCAAGAATCTCTCCACCTTTTAAAGTCTCCATTATCCCATCTTATCCTTGAGGAGGTATGTTAGAGACCAAGCATATTATTATTTGATAATTCAGCCAATGAAGGTTTGGTTTTATAAAAGTCATTCTAAATAAAATTTCTTAATTGATTAAAAATTTTTTTGATCAATTAAGAAATAATTTGACCACAAAATTATGTCCCAATATTCCATTTATAATATTGTTCATGTTAAAATAACTATTATTAGTTCTTATTTATTTAGTAATTAGTACATTACACATAACTAGCTGAAAATTGACGAGAAGGGAATTGGTGTTCTATTATTATATTGTTTGTCTTTTTGCATCAACTGTCGAACGCCGTATCCGATTTTGTTGAAATGTGGAATGGACATTCATTAATTTTTGAATCCTGTTGGGAAATGGGAGGTCATTTAAGTGAGTCAGGTCTACAAGTATATTTACGATACGAAAGAACCTTATCTAGCCATTATTAGAGTAATAAAATGATTCTTACCACACGAGTTAGCAGTCAAATTATTACCAAAATATCAGACGTTCCAAGTTCCTATGAAATCTGTAATAGGGCGCAGCGTAGCGTTTATAGGGTAATAAAAACTTAAATTTCGCAAATTTCGCGCTTATCTTATCATTCTATTGATTATCACTATTTCAGAAGTTAGCTATTGATCTCCTACGTCTTCTGATTTGGCAGTTTGCAGTTTAATTTTTACAACGCTAGTAATATACGGTTCTGGAACCGGGGAGGAGTATCTGGCAACCCATTGATTTTTTTTTTAATCAATTTTGACCCAATTAGATTAGAGAATTTAGGAAACGTGTATACGGCCATGCCTCTATGGAATATGTACAACAGTCCAATATAGACCCATGACGGCCAGTAAAAAAACGAGTTTATTTTTTTTAAGTTTTTGTTGCCAGACACTCCTCCCCGGTTCCAGACCGTAAATAATATTATTATTATTATCATATCTATAATTATGCCACCAAGCAGAAATTAAGTATAGTAAAAATTCCACAAATATAAAAAATCCCTGAGCTTCAGGTGTGATTTTTTTTTAATCAAAACGAAATTTTATGTTTCTTCCATTGTGAGCGGCACTTTTGCCACTTAGCGTTGACCGAGTGTTACTTTTAAATACATGTCAGGGGACTTATTGCTATCATCAGCTACAAAAGTTACTCGTTAACCATGCTGTCTCAACTCTTGCAATTGCGACCATAGTATGAGATGCTCAAGAGGAAATAGTATGAGATGCTCGTCCGAGAGAGCTGGCTAAGTCGGGTAGAGGAGACTCGCGAAAAAATAATAATTAGGTACTATCCTATCCCGAAAAAATAATGCTGAGTGTCTTGACAAAATTAAAGTGGGGATATTGGGATACATTTTTCGAGGGAAAATTTATATTTGGTAGCCCTTAATTTCTGTCCAGAGTTATACATTTATTATCTCTGTTTCGGATTTTATTTTTATGTCGAAAGTTGATGCAGTGACCTTTCGTTAGTTTTTCATATTTTTTCAATTATATTACATAGGTAGAATATTCAATTAATCTTGTGAAATAATAGTCCCTGAGATGTCTTTAGCAGCTCCCGTAAACATTTCTCCATTGATCAAAGTAAGTTTAATATATTAAATTCCTGTTATAACGTCAACTGATTCTACTTTTGGCACGGACCGTCATTGACTCGAGTCAGACATCACCCCTATTCAGTTAGACTATGTCTTCTGATTGTCTATCAATGCTTGTCAGTTACGTTGATTACTATTTTGGACACTTCCATAGCGATTTTTGTTTTAAATTTCATCTCAAATTCTACAAAGCTTAACAAACGTAGCTTTTAAAATGTTCTAAGGACTACTTTCAAACAAACTTCCATGTTTTAGTTTCATATTACGCCTTTGATATCTAAAAGAAAGAAATATTTTTTTTAAAAAAAATAATTAATTTCTATTATAATTTCAGCCTGGGTAATACATTTACACTCTTAGAAATATTTTGAAACAAGTTTGATGAAAATCGGACTAAAATTAGCATTCTAAAAAAATTAAAGACTCGGGCCCCCATATTTTAACCTGCATGGAGACAGAGATTTGAGAACCAAATTGAGTCATTTAGAACACTGGTATAACTTGTTAATGTCAACAGTCATATTTTATCATTTATGCTAGTGTGGAAATCGTATCATCCTTTTTCTGTATGGTTTGCTCTGCTCTACGCCTCATTATATATGACGGAATCTGGCCTGTTATATTAACGTGTGATTTAATTAGTTTTATTCCCATATGTATTAATATAAAGAAGCCCGGTTTGTACGCTTAAAAAAATTGCGATATATCAAACATTACGAGTTTTCTGTCAAGATTCTTGATCGTGGATTATGTTCATTCTAATGGAGATAACTACTCGTATTATTTTTGTGTTTAGGTCAAACTACAGATTAGACCAAACTTAGTATGAACAAGGGTGAAGAAATCTACTAATAATATTGGAGAAACATCAATAAGTTTCAAATAAAATTTAAAAAATGTCAACTAAAAAAAAATGTACGATTTTCTTTCAGTTTGCAAGATGGACTTTGTTAAGTGCCGGAGTTCTCTATGGAGTATCAAGGCAAGCAAGCCTAGAAAGAAAAGAAGAAAAGCTCAAGGTCATCAGAGCTCAAAACAAAGCTATTAAGGATGCCAAAATCGCAGAAGAAAAGGCACGAAGCAATGCAGGTAAAAAAAATTGCCTTCTGACCTCTTTTCAGCACAATACCGGGTTACAGAGTGACACAATAATTATAAAGCTTAATGTGCTCGTAGGGTAAGACAATTATTTATGTGAACGATCAAATTATGTAACTAAAACGGCAATCGTTCTCTCTAAAATATCCAGAACGTTTTGAATGAATGGTCAATTTTTCTTTTTTTTCCAATTTTTTTTTTTTTTTTTTTTAATGTCGCAATAATATGTAAACTTGGAGTGAAAAGATTTTAGAATTGACAGAATTTTTACAGATTTAAGATTTCAAAACTGGGATCAGGTAAAATTAAATGTAAGCAGATGGAGCCTGCTAAATTTTGCACCAACGATCCGCGTAACTGCCATTGGTAATACATACGACTATTGTATTACCAATGCCGTGCGACGTACGAATATAATACAGGATGAAAGTTAAATTATTTATGAGATCAAATTTGCATCCAAATATATTCAGTCTCAAGACAAATATGACGACATACGAGTTTTTCGTACTGAGTGTTTAATTAATACAAAAAAATATTTCCTTCTTTTGTTTCAGCCGAGTTAGCCGAACTTTCAAAATTGGCTGGTGTACCTATTGGTTAAGTATTTTGGTAGATTCTTTTTATGCCGATTAGTTTTAGTGGTTGTTCAAATGATATTTATGGGAGTCTGTTAATAAATTAAGGTTTGATTTTAAACATGCGAGTGCATATTTTATTTATAAATATTATGGGGTTTTACCCATTCTTTACAACACCCCAATTCTCATGCTCTAAAACTAGTTAGAAATATCATATCAGATGAAATTTCGGCTAAATCTCATGATTAATGGATACCTACTTGATTTTTGTAGATGATTGAGGAACATCCTTGAATTCTCACGTTAAAAAATAAACAGAGCGAAAACATCAATGAACAGCCACCACATTAAAAACTCATAGCAGTCAATGTAAATATATTATCCCAAATCCAAAATAGAACCACCAAATGTTTTGATAAATGTATTTTTTTGCTTTACATCTTTCCAAGGTTAATTCTTTTTCAGCATTTTTTTGTGAAGTAGGTAATCTTCGGTATATTTTTTTCCTCCCTTGATTTTTTGTTGTACAGAATGATGTTTAAATCAAATAAATAAAAGATTATCTTAAATTCACTTATTTTATTTACAAATTTGATCGAATAGTTATAT
The DNA here is from genome assembly GCA_012654025.1 of Pachypsylla venusta. Lineage (NCBI taxonomy): Eukaryota > Metazoa > Arthropoda > Insecta > Hemiptera > Aphalaridae > Pachypsylla > Pachypsylla venusta. Next base: position 32,951,082 of record CM022878.1, on the reverse strand, counting down.
GGAACACACACACAGTATACGAAATATAAAACGACTAAATAATATTTATATTGTTTCAGTTCTTTTTATTTTTAGGCAGGTTTATTGAAGAGGGCCAATAGTTGACCTTAAGTAAGTTGAAACTGTGGATATACTAAAATTAAGCTCCCCAATGAAAGTAGGAAGCAATCGTGTGAACACTTATTTGTACGATTTGGAGAGTGCAATACCAGCCATCGGGGCTATTCTCGAAAGTCATCACCTCGGCGCCTTTACTTTTCTGACACAGGAGCCATCTTAAGTAAGCGATCTAGCTAAGATTTCAAATAATTTAATTGTGATTATCTGAATCACTAGAAATATCAAACTTTAGATTGCTTTTTACATAAGTGGTTTTATTTTTGATCCCAGATTAGGAGGACGGAGGGTGGTGTCTGACGATCTTAGATTTCCGATGATGCTAACAATAACCAAACTTACGATATTATACGGTGTGGTTCTAAAATAAGAAAAAAATATTTTCGAATCATGTGAAAAACACGAGATTCTATGATTATGGGAAAATTGTAATTGTTGAATAATTAAACGCCTTTCTGCTTATAAAAAAAAAAAAAAAAAAAAAAAAAATATCTTCAAAAGCAGGAATTGAAACCTGCGGAAGATCAATAAATAATTATTCCTGTTCTTACAGATCTTACACCTGTGTTTTGAACATCCAAGAAAGTAATAAACTTTTTCGTTCAGAATTGAGACGTAATTGAGCGTAGAAAATGTCCAATATAATCCTTTTAAAGTTTTTTGTTTGAAGGATTATTTTAAATGTTTAATTTTCGTCTTCTGACTTTTTCAAAATGATATCAGATTTTTTTTTTTTTTTTTAAAAACAATTTTTTGTATGAAAATCACCATTTGAGGAGGATGGTCGCCACATTTGTTTTCGTTTACACCATCTTCAATATGTTTACTCATTTTAGTTTAACACAGTAGTTATGTATTATGTATCTCAGACGAACCTGCTCTGTTAACATATCTCTCTAATAAGAACTATTATCCCTCAAATATTTTTTAACTTTCTCAAATACTGTTGGTAACAAAGCTATATGTTTATCTACACATTTCTCTGCACAAGATTCGAACTGACTAGTATACATGTTCATATCTTCCCGTTTGGGATTCACGCCTATCTTGTCTTTAATTTCATCGTTACAGTCCATTACACAACGCTGTAATCTTGTTTGATAAGATTCAAATTCCATTTGCAAAAATTTTTGTGCTCTCATAAATGGTGCTGAGCACACTTCTAGACATTGTTGTACTCCTGGAAACAGAAGAAAAATGTTTTTGTTGTAATCGTGCACTAAAATTTACAACTCACAAAACATGGGCCAGGAACAGTCGAGAGAGTAGCACGCGTATTATTTAAATGTATCAATGAAATCATATCAGAGTGATCTGTGGCATGGTGCGATGCGACATGATGTCAGATCACTCTTAATTGGCTACATTTCAAATGAATAATAATAATTATACGGCCTAATTAACTAGTAGTTTTGTGCACTGTAGACCTCACTCACTTAAAATCAACCCAATTTGTTCCCAGGTGGTTGAATAGGGCCCATAGACTAATCAGCTATAATTTCATCAAAATCGGATCGAGAGTTATAGTGGTATAACAGACAAACAGAAAAAAAGAAATAAATATTGTCGTGCTAAAATTAGACCTCACTTTGTTTCGTCAATTATGTCAACGCGTGAATGATACCATCTCGATAAAAAATGTAGAGAAATAACCAAATGACGTCGGTGAAATGAAGACGGTTTATTTCACAACATGCCCCCACCCTCCATTTGACTCCTCACAAAAAATATTCAATGTTTTTTTCAACCGAATTTCAATTTCTGTACAGCAAAAGTTCATTAAATTAAACTTTCTACATTTTTTTTTTAAAAAAGTCTATAGGACATTCCAGGGAGCCAAGGACCGGGAAAATAGAACGCGTTGTCCCCCGTCTATGAACGGTCCTGACGTTGATTACAAAAATGCAGAATTCATAAAAACCTCTGAGGACTTTTACAAACCTTCCATTGTGGCATCGTTGTTTTCACAACATTTGACTGAACATCTGTGCATATCTGCTTGCATTTTTCTGAGGAACTGTTTGTCGATGTCAACCATCATGTTCATTACAGCATCATTGATTTTTCTGTTGGCGGTATCACCCATGGTTGATAGGAAATATTGTGGGTCTGTAAGATTGATAATCAAAAAGGCTTCGTAAACGTGTGTGAGTTAAAAAAATCATTATTTGTCTGGGAAAATCATTCGACATACTCAATTTGGACCAATGATCCTTTTTTTTATATCTCCCGGCTTTTGGACCAATACTTTTGTTAAAAAACGTAAGGGATTTTTTTTTTTTCGTCGCCATAAATGATTTGTATGTTGCACAAAGTATATTTGTGAAGTATACAAATAATATTTTTTCCATTAACCATGCGGAAAGCAAGGAGAAAGATTCTTTTAGTATTAAGATGGCCAGTTGTTGTAAACCAGTCACAGGGCTGTTAATCTATAATGACTAATAAATTGTAAAGGTTCCAGTTCTATGCTGATACGACACTGATCACATCCATTCAGTAAGAGCTTGAACAAAGTGATAATATCTGGTAAAAAAAGAAAACATAAAAATCTGCACGGTTTGATAACAGCATAGTGGTCAACGACACGGAAAAACTGATGTTGTTGTTAACGTTCTCAACAAATCTCACACAGGCCAAGAAAGGCGGCCTTTCCAACAGGATCTGTCCATAATGCAGACGGCTCTAGATTAGTTGGATTTGATGGATAGTTGCTGGCTGCTCATGATTTACATCATGAGCGGCCAGCATACATAGAGGACAACGATCAGATACTTCAGGGTTTAGCAAGGATTTATATACCAGTTCTTTTTGAAGAACTCACTGGAGCAGCACGGCTGGGATGAACAGCTCCAACGGAAGAAAAACAGTGAGTTGTCGTCGGAACGGTGTTGATGGTCTTTTGCAATGCCCGAGGGTACTGGTGGCCCCGGTGCGAAGAACCAACCATCTTGAGGGCCAGAAAAAAACTAATATTTCCCTTCAATTCTGAGAATATATTTAATCTTGTCGGTCGATCTCTTCTGTATGATCTTGTAACTCTATTCACAATTCAGAAGACTGAAAGCCGTTCACTCTTTTGGATGTGAATTGTGTAGCTCAATTTTCTGATTTGTCAATAATTCACACCCGGAATTTACGTAACTCTACAAGAAGCTTACTTGGGCTGGCGATAATATAAAGTTTGAAATAAATACGTACGCACACAAGGTAACTCTAATTCAAATAATTAAATCAAATGAAATACACCTGTTCCACAAGATTTTTTTTGGATCTCGGCTCAATTTTGTAAAACCAGAATTCACAGTTCACACCAATTGATCTGCTTATCTATTATCAGTAATTTATCTATGTAGCACCATAGACACATGGAATTTGAGGTTAATTTTTTTTATCAATGGCCAATGAGATTGTAGGAAATGTGGGCAGTTTAGTCATTTTGTAGCGCGAAATATTTAAAAAAGAATACCTTATTTATTTGAAGATAACTGTTTGATCTCATCGTTGAGGATTCAACAAAAATGAATTCATCTCATCATCTGTTCCGTCTGTCTATTGTGTTTAAATTCAAATCCAATGAGATTGAAAGTGAACTGAAGTCTTCATCAGAATGAGTCTTTTTAAAAATCATCCTATTGTAAGTTGGTAGTCTATTCTTCTGACTAATAATCCGTGGATATACATTTCCAACTTTTATTCCTAATACAGGGCATTACAAGTACTCTCCCGCAAGGTTTAGGTATCATTCGACCTCTCTGACTGAGGTTTAATGCGGTTGGACAAGCTTAGTCGGAAATATGCTCGCCCTGCCTTCCTGGGGTATGTGAAGTGAAGATTGGGCTCTTATTGTATGGGGTCAAATGCCATCTTACCATACTGTCTAACAAACCGAATAAACACAACCATAACATGTTTCCATTGTACATATGTGAGTATTAAATTAGAGACTCTACCTTTGTTGCAGCTACATGAAATGCTAGGTTACAAGAGCGAAAACAGAAACCAGACAATGCTAGCTTTCAACACATTCTTACAGTTCTGTGAAGGTAGTTTAATCTTAATTTCCTAACTAGTGTAATTATACGAGTAGTTGAAAAAAAAACTCTTCGTAGAAAAATAACCAAGGTATCTAAGGTGAGGTTACGATTATGATCATGCCTCGCCTACAAAAAAAAAAAAAAAAAAAAAAAAAAAAAAAAATATTTTATTAATGACCCAACAATTCTGCATACAATCAGGCCTGATGTGATCGGGGGGTTCCCCCCGGGCTCGGACTTACCTTATCGGTCCATTGGACTGTTTAGCCGAAGTTTTATGGGGGGGGGCTTATATATTCCCCTCGGGTCCCACTTTTCAATCTACGGCCCTGCATATAATCATGTCCAAATTACAAGCTGGGTCATCTAATTTATAGTGTTTCCAAATACTCCCACCGGTAAAGATTTATATGAAGGTCCGAACTTTACAGTTAATTTAACTGTAAGGCCGGTCATACACGCACTTGTCTGTACAGACTTATCGGTGCGTGTATGGCCGGCCTTAAGTTCGGACCTTCAATTAATACATATGCTGCTAACTTTATATAAATATTTATCTGAAGGATTGAACTCAACAACTAAATGAACACGTATTCGCCTACCTGTAAAACTGGATTGCAGACTTGTCTGTACAAGTCAATCTTACCATTATTAATTATGCCCATTATAAAATAGATAATAAAAGATAAATGCGTGATCGTCACACTAATTTGAAGTGACATATATTCAGATTTCAGTTCAAATGAGATACGTTATTATTGCAGGAAAATACAGAATGTGGAATGTGAATCTCAAATATCTCAGTTCATCGAGTACAATCATCGTACTAGCATCCAGAACGAAGGCTGAACAAGAATTAGAAGCATTCGTACCCATATCCTCTCAGTCGAATATATCCATGCGCTGGATACATCAAGTTAATGAGGAAGTGAAAAAAGTGACTGGAATTGAACAGTAAGTTGAGGCGATTCTATTGTCCTGGACAAAAATTTTGCTCTCTTATCCAATCAAAAAGAACTTTTGTTCAGAAGTAAAAAAAGCGATATTTTGTTTAAAAAAAATACTCCCTAAACATTCCTCGGACTAAAATTTTACATGACCCAGGCTGAATTAGTATTTTTTCAACTTAACGTGTCTCTTATATCTAAGGTAATTTGATACGGGAGTTTGGACTTATTCGCTGGAAACGTACAAACCAACTACCCATATACATTATACAAGTACCTCACCCAGCCTCATTTTGACCGGGATTAACCAGTAAGTAAAACCTAGCTGGAACTTACCATTGACGATAATTGCTGAACGAGTTTATCGAACCTCTTTTGAACCGATGAATTACTTCAGTATAGATTGTTTGGATCGAGCTTTCAAATCCTCAAGTAGGAAAAATTCTTCACACTTTTTTAAAACATATATATTATCTTGCAAAAGAACTCACCACGAAGCAATGCGACTTCAGGGTTTAAAGTGCATTACAAAAGAGATGTTACAGAAAAGGTTTTGATGGCGCTTGGCTGGAACTGCGATGGTAAGCAGTCCTGATGTGTAGAACCGGCCATCGTGAGAACGATACATTAATGCCTTTGTTTACCTAATCCAGTGTCTCCGATTATTCGGCACGTGCCTTTCATTCGTTCTTTTAACATTAAGGTGCATTCAATTTTTTTCCCGCAGGGTTCATATTTTACTTTGCGAGGGCGATTCGAAATCTGTGGGATATAAAATTCAATCTGGTCTCGTTTCATTCAAAGAAAATGAAAATTCAAGGACTATCAAACATCAATCTTTTATGAAAGAAAAAAGAATCGAGAAATGTGCAAAAGATATTTTAAACTTTGCAATTAATAAGAAATCAAATCAAACTGGAGTGAACAATTCAAATCAAAACAATCAGGAATACAGAAATAAACTTGGTAATATTAAAGACGCCATCGAATATAAGAATGAACCTAGTAATATGGAAGACATAGAATATTCTGAGTCTACCAATATTGGAAAAATAGACAAAAAACAAAGTACGAATGATATTACAAACCCAACTCAAAAAATTGAAGATGTGCCAGACATAATCGAAGAAACTCCATCCGAACCAAAAACTGAACAAAAAAATAAGTCAGACTCTGAAATGGACGAAATGAAAATAGGTCAACCAACAACTAGTCCATCCGCTATTCTCGATGCCAATAAAGAGGTAGTTGAAATACTAGGAGAACAGATTTTGGTGGACAAAAGTGAACAGCAAATAGTAAATAATGGTCAAAACATAGAAATTTTGTATGAAAATAAAATCACGAGGTCTAGTCCATTTAAAAATGATCCAGAAGTTATTCATATAGATTCTGGAGGAAATACAAAGAAAAGAACGAAAATGAATGAATCGTCATCGGTCAGTGAAAAGGGATTAGAAATTTTATTTGAATCCAAGAGAAGTAAGAAATCTTCTAAATAGAAATATACAAGGGGGTACCGCCTGCCTCGTCTGGCGCCAGACACATGGACGATATATTACTAGAATAAAAAGTATCCTGTGTCTGTCTCTCTCTCCGGTCTCTGAACTATTTGTATTCTATCAGGACGATTCGTTGTTGAAAGAAAGACAAACCGACAAACATAATTGCGTTTTTTATGGACAGAAACAGAAATTCATTTCAGTATATCTTTATCAGTTTTTGCATTCATGACGGTGCTAGACTTTGTTACTCATGATCGATCCTTCCACATTTTGATTTTTTATTCAATTGTCATTTGTTTTTTACTAATGGACTGCTTCATTTCAATATATCTTTATCAGTTTTTGCATTCATGACGGTGCTAGACTTTGTTACTCATGATCGAGCCTTCCACATTTTGATTTTTTATTAAATTGTCATTTGAAGCATTTTCGTATGTATTGACTTCTAGAATAAGGCCCTTAAGTATTATCAACTTTTTAAATTAACATTTGATGTTAATTTTCTTTTTTAAATAGGAATTTAATGCATTAAGCTAAAGGTTGTCATAAGGTGCAGTGATAAAACGCTCTCACTTGTAGACAGTAGGGCGTGGATTCAAACCCAGCCAAGCCATGGAATTTTATCCTCATGAATATGAGATGTTTGCCACATAATAATAGCACAAAAAACTGCCGGTCTCACAGGACCATTCATTGCTATTCGGGCAGTATAAATGAGGACTATTAGGCTATGTTCAGATGAAAGAGGGGTACCGCGCGGCCCAAGATCTATATAAATAGTGCATATTGTCTACATGACCGCGCGGTACTAATTCTACAAACTTGTGTCGATTTGTTCATTTTATCCCGCGTGGTCATCTAAACATAGCCTTATTATTATTATATTTTTTTGCAAAAAAAAAAAAAAAACATTTCTTTTCTGCTAAAAATTTCTCATTTTATTAATCACTTTGTACTTATTAATTAGTAGAGGTAAATAATATATTAGTTAAAAAAATAAATGCCTATCTTAATTTGAATACACTCCGGGGTAAATGTACAATAAAGTGGGGAGCTTAAAGCTTTATTCCTCACGAGATTTAATTGCACAATAGTATCCTCGTCAATGAATATAAATCAACTAGGACACTTAGATGCTACACGTACAGTAAAAAACTTAGGTTGAAACCATTTGCCAATTATGTTACTACGTTTTGGAGATGAGCAATGTTGGGCGTGGTCAGTAGTAGCAGGACTCTTAGGTACCTCGTGTCAATTTGAGGTGCACTCAACTTCGTAAGATCAACTAAAGGTCGTATCACACTATTTGTCATGATTCCAAAATTTTGACACAATCTATTTGATGTAAATTTGTTGAATTCGTGTGTTTAGATTTCTCACTCAAGGTACTTCTCAAAGCAATTTTTCGGTGGTAAAAAACCGGCCATAAATCGGGGAGAAACCAGAAAATTTCAGGTTTGATATTTTTTGTTGGCTTTTTATATTGTTTGGGGGGAGATCCCCGGTCCTTTTTCGATATCTTGAGTTTGCTCAGCAAAAAAATACCAAAAAAGCCGCTAAAAATCGTCATTTTGACGGTAACTTGCTTCCAGTTGAACTTTCGATTTTTTCCTTTTTTATTATTACACACCTACATACTAAAATAAATCTGTGTGCCAAATTTCAAGTCTCTAGGTTTAGTCATTGTGGAGCTACGTTCATTTTGAATCAGTCAGTATACCAATTGGGCTTTGCGTTTTATAAGTATATATAAATATAATTTTGACATTTTCTATTTTTCCAATACGATTTCTGATCGAAAGTTGATTTTGTTTTTCTTCACTTGTGTATTATAGATAATTGACGACTTGGACGTCCACAGACGCCTCAGAAATTATTTTTGAAAGTAATTATTAATGAAAAAGTTTTCAAAAACGATCAAACAATGACAAACGTGTTTGTCATGCGTTTAAACCCTATCCGACTATTTAGACAAATACTGGTCACTTTCGTGTTTGATCAAATACAAGTAAAAAATGACGAAAATTGGCATCATGAGAAATAGTGTGATAGTACGTTAAGTAGCTATTGTTGATTCAGAAAAACGCAAGAAAGCTATTCTTTGGTGTAGTCTGAAGTTGTAGAAAAGATGCCCTCTTAAAAAAAAAAAAAAAAAAAAAAAAAAAAAAAAAAAAAGGTAAATTTGGGCATGATGAAACACATGAGGTTAAGTGATTTACTCATTCATCATTTTTAAAACATTGATCGATCGATGTAAGTTTTTGAAAAGTAGTAGACAAACTTAAAAAATAAATAATCTAAAAGAAAAATTATACTAATAATAATAATAAATATTCTGTACAGGGAAACATTATAGGAACTTAAGTAACGCGGTTTTGATTTTCATGAATTTTATGAGTACTTTGAATGGTTAAGTTTACAGATACAAGAAGGCCTATAATCAGATCATGACATACTGATTTTGACGGGATGGTAATTATCAAAAAATTGTTTTGATTTCCTCACTCAACGAGGAAAGAACCCAGAGGGTTGTCTATTCTTAAAGCACTCATGTGCTACAGCACATGATCGCTATAAAAATAAGATCTGTAGCTGCATATCCCCCAAAATAAAATTTATGTCAAAATACGATTTCTTCTTTTTTTGTTTTAGGCGATTTTTAAAGATTGGATTCGAACCCACAGCCTCCTGCTTACGAATCCACCGCCTAAATCAACTGAGCTGCTGAGGCTGTTTTAAGAATAATGAATAATCCCATAATATTAATATTTTGAAATGAGAGCCCACATAATAACGGGATCTTTAGGCGTGAATGGCTAATAATATTAAGCGGAGGAACAAAATTATATTCCTTGATGTTTAGGAAGCAAAATATAAAACAATGGAATCAATAAAAAATATCTGGAAACTAATTAAAAATCTTAAAATAAGGAAAAATAAAAATAAATGATATTTTTATTATTTTGTTTTGCTTCTTTGTTTTTCCCCTCGTATTGATAAATTTAACCATGACGAATGTTATTGTTTCATCCCTATTATTTGTTAATACTAAAGATGTGACAAGTGATCTAAATCATGTAAAAAGAAAGCAATAGGATATTTGAATGTATGTTTGACAATTCCATCTATAATGGAAGTTCTAAAAAGACAAGTTCTACAGAAAGAAGTAATATTTCAAAATTTGGAAGACATCTAACTTAAATTAAAATAGATTTCGAACTGTACATCTAAATTGAAATTCAATGATTAACACGAAAATCTGAACAATTAATTCATATTTACATTATTATTGATAACAACACTCTACATTGTAAATAATGCAATTCAGAGCAAACAGGTGGAACATTGATATTGAAAACATACAAAGATATACAGGGTGTCAGAAGCGGAAGAGTATAACTTTGAGGGGTAATATGGAGTCAATGTATTTATAATTTTTTAAAGGTGCCCAAAAATTAACTAATTTTTAGCTACTCGGGTCCAAAATTGTAAAAAAAAAANATTACCACTTCTAAAACGTTGCAGTTTTAGAAGAAAAGTCATAGGTATCAGAAAAAAAGTTCTCTTTGAAAAAAATATCTTCTTTTTTTTTTGTTTTCCAATAAAGAAAATAAAAATTCTCGAAATTTCAATGTGCTCTGTAGAAATAATAACGAGATTTCGAAGCAACTTTGAACCGATGCGATTTTCTGTATTTCTGCACAACTGTTTAATAATAATCCAAACAAAACATTAATGCAATTCATTAAGGTCTAGAGTGGTCGTAGAAAACTTTATTTGCAACTGACCCATTCTATGGCCAATGTTATTATAGCGAGTTTAGCCAGAGAATGTACAAAATACAATGTAAAAGGAAAAAGGCCAAACTAGACATGGTAAGATTGGTTCTAGAATATCCTAGTCAAAAATTTCGATAAGTTCCGATTAGCATGGCTCCAAAAGGATTACAATGTGGTGTACTTAGAAAAAACCTTGAATAGTAATTTTCAACATGGCTGGTTTGGCTGGTAGGTGTACTACGGTTTGATGTTCCGTTATACGTTTTAAGGTAACGTAGCATCGAATCGAAAAATTTGTTCCGCCTTAAATGGTAATTTGCACTTACCTTTGACCGAAATTGATAATATTCGGCATTTAAGTGTGAGTCTCATTTGTGTTCGAATTATCCTTCAACATTACGTACTAGGTAGTAGAAAAACAGAAAAGCCATGTGCAAATAAATAAAATTGGATCGTATTCGGACATAAATTATCATATGAAAATTTCTGGACACAAATCTCCAATTCTTTTGAAAAAGATTTTTTTGTTACCCTAATCCTGAAATTAAACTAAACAAAAATTTTTGAACCCAACAAATCGAACCTGAATCCCAACCAATAACGTTTACCCATTAATTCAGACGGTGGATAAATATTTAAATGTATAGTACAAATTGAAGAAAGAAGAATGTTTAATGTCAAATGACTTTGAGAAACACTTGTATGTGTAAACGTTAACCCCAAGTCACCACATCGTATCCTTCTTATCATCGGATTAAAACCTATCTCATATCATATACGGGATTGTGGATACTTGCTTCAATCCAGGAGGTTGATACTGTTCGATGTTGGGCTTATGAAACGGGGAAATTCGATGTGTGACCGTAGTGCCCATAGATAGTAATCAATTTTCAAGCTGTCTAAAATTCTAGGGTGAATATGGGGGAGGAGGTTGAGAGTTTGGTATATGCGTTGGTGAGGATAGAGGTGGCGGAGAAGTACTTATGTTTGGCATAGAATTCATATTGACGCTAAATGTTTCCAGACCATCCCAGTGTTCTACTAGACGCTGGTGTACATCACTTTCTATATTAGACTGTGGCTGCAGCAAATTACAGGCCGTGGTTACAATAGCGAATGCACCGGCAATGGTAACGAGGTAGTAACCATTATCATAGGTTACCTGAAGTATATAATGTTTAGGACTCGAGTCCTCAGGAATTGCATTAGTTTGCATGGCTTCCGTTACCATATAACTCACTGCCACTATCGTCATAATGGTTAGGACACACAGTATACTAGGCACTGCATTTCTCCTCAGAATTTTAAACAATTTCTGTTTTGGACCAAACAAGTCTAGAAAGAACCCAAACAAGGAATAGAACACGGCGAGAAAACAGAGAAATATTATAAATTGCATCAATCTGATTACGTCACTGGACAAGCATGGTAACTTTTTAAATAAATTAGCAAAATCTATTGACACAGAATTATCTTCGATGATTGATACTGAGTCAACATTTCTATACGAGTGAGCGAAAATGTGGTACAATCCGATTTGCGATGCACACTTTGAATTTCCCCACAGACGAAACCATTCCATTTGTGTCATGCAAGAGCAAATTATTGTGATGGTTAGTAAATGTAGAGTCGCTGCAATGAAGTTCTTCTCATCATCCTTGGGATAACGCCATGCTCTTGAAGATGAAGAGGTCGTAGAGATTGAGGCGGTGGGTATATTCGCTGGATTGACCATGGCTCAGGGGACACTGAAATAAATATAAATAAGAATTAACTGAAATCAACTTAATTTCTGATGAAACTTTTATTTAGACTAAGCTGGTTAGTTTAGTTTAATTTCAGGCACTAAAGTAAAACTCAACCATTTTTTTAAATTTAGCAACTCATTGCAATGTAAATTTTCATTGAAGAAACCAAAAACGGGTGTTCTCCAGGAACAATGTAGCGTTTATTCAGAAGATCAATATGAGTAGTAATAGAATTTCAGACCACTAAAAGGTGCGATAGAAACAAGGTATGCACTTAAGGGGGATGGTTGTGGATACGATAAAGTCACTCAATGATACTTAGTGATGGTTGTGCCTTTGATAAGGGCATACCTTCAAAAATGGGCGTAATTAATATCTATATTTTATCTTTGAAACCAACAAGGACTAATGAGTGAGAGCCCTGTAAAGTATGTCTAGTTCAAACAATTAATATGAAATCAACTTACAACTAAATCATTGGAGAAAAGGAAACCTTTTGTGTTCTCGTTAAAGATCTGTCTTTAACACTTCCTCATTTTGATAACAAAACTTTCAGTGCAGTAGACGTCTGATAATAATTATTTATGGCAATCTTTAAGATCAGAGAACAAAGGAGCGAAACCTTCAATTCGCTAACGAAATTGATAAGAATACTTTCATTAATTTTTTTCACTAAAAGCACAATAAACTAAGAACACAGTTTATATATAATTTTTTAATAAGCTCTTATTAGGTAGGTATTATATGTAAAGAAAAGTCACAAGTTTAAATATATTTATTTTGCTATTAGGATAAGGACGAGAATTGGAAAATTGTGAACTGGAATAGGTACTATACTAGATAAACTGAAAACTGGATAATGGAATGAGATTGAGATGCAGTAGAAGAAGATTGAGATTGAGAACGAGAATTATGAGATTGAGAAGATTTCTAGATAGGAAAGATGGTCTGGAACTGGGGAGGAGTATGTGGCAACAAAAACTTATGTTTTTTTTAACTCGCTGTTTTATAGCCTATCATGAGTCCATGTTGAACGGTTGTACATACAGAATAGAGGCATGGCCGTATAAATGTTTCCTAACCTCTCTAATCGGGTTAACCATAATTGGTTTAAAAAAGTCAAAGGGTTGCCAGACATTCCTCCCTGGAGAAATTGGAAATCAAGGATGAGTAGGTACTGGATGTAATATTGTTAATACTGGTGAGGCCAAAAGCCAAGAAATTAATATGGATGGTTATTAATTAAATAGCACTATAATTTTAGATGTACATAATTATATTTATGTTCTTGCACATAGTTATATGGATGACATAACAAGAGAACCGCTACTTGTGTGTTTATATTAAATAAACACAGGGCCGTAGAGAGAAAGAAAATACCGTCCCGAACTGGACAAATTTTTACTGGGTCACTAAAGAAAACTTTGGGCCCTGGACAATCCAACTTTCCTCTTACGTCAGCCCTGGGTATTGGTAGATGAGTTCTATTATTACCAGTCATGTAATCAGCACTATATTTAATATCAATTAGCTCGCTATGAAATCTCTACCTACTCTGAACATCGTGGAGTCAAAATTGAGGCATTCATTTGATGAAGTATTTCGTACATACGAATACTATTATTAGTTGTTTTCCCGTGCTTCGCTATGGCCTCAACACTTGGTCCTTAGAGACATGGTCGTTCCCGTGTTAGTAGTCTTCTATGATTCTCGTTACAAAAAACGGTTTTTTGCTAAATATGTCCTAAATTAAAGGCTTAAAAGGCCACCTAACTTTCTCGCTTGATATGTTGTCGCGGCAAAATTTAAGATGTCTGAGATCGAATCGCAGCCGGCTGAATTCGGTCAAAAATCGGCCGTAACTCGAAAAATTTTCGACATTTTTGAATTCTAATAATTTTTCTGGGGTTCCAGCGCATGGTTTTGGGGGTTTTAATCCTAACAATTTTTCGTTATCTCTTACCGTTTTGGCTAAACAATTAGTGATTAAGTGATACACATACACATCACACGCACAAACACATACTCATATCGATACATTGAGTTTTATTAAAATAATCTGTAATAATAATCTCCAGATTATTAAAAATAATCTGTAATAATAATCTCCTCCCAAGTTACTTATGTAAGTTACTTACGTAACTTGGGAGGAGATCCCAAGTTACGTAAGTAACTTGGGAGGAGATTATGTATGTCTATTGTATTAGTAAAATAAATAAAAATATTATTAAAAAAAATCAATTGATGTCTACTTTGCAAATAATAACCTCATTACTTTTAAGGGTTTCTACTACTCCATTATTCAATGCTCTATGGATTTATATTTAATGAAGAGAAGTTAGCAAGCATTTAGCAAGTATAAAAAATATTCTAAAATGCCCTTGGAGGAAATTTCTAATCTCCTTGAAAATGCCACTGATGGAAAATGCCCATGCATGAAATAAGCTGCCCTTTTCAACAAAGAGGGAGAAAAAGAAAAGTTAAAAATCACGGTGCACGTGCGTAGAAAAAAATGGTGCTCTTTTAAAAAGTAATGGACACGGGACGCGGTTTTTTAAATAGTTTTGAATTCAATTGTGTGATAGCTTTTTACTCATTTAAAGAAAATCTTCCCGAATATTTTATTGTTTAATTTATTAATACTAACTTACGTTTCATTATTTCGTAACCGTAAATAAAAATTTTCATTTTGGAAAGTACATTTCGAAATAGTAGGTGGGTGGAAGTTGCTATTCGTTTAGCATCGCCCATGGATCTAATCATTCTAAACTCTAAAGTAATATAACATATTTCCCTAGGTATCGGGTAAGACAAGTATTTCAGTTATTTCTAATTCTATTTCTAATTATTATGCTGTCTTGGTAAGTTGAAAACATCATGAGGCGGGTAGCAGACTACAGGTAGGTGTATTAGGCCGGCCATACACGCACCGATAAGTCTGTGCAGACATGTCTGTACAGACTTATTTGCGCAGACAAATCTGTCGTGTATGCCAGGATCTGCACAGATTTTGTCTCCGATTTTCAGATCTGTGCAGATATCGAAATCTATTGATCCTGCCATACACAGATTTGTCTGCGCAGATAAGTCTGCACAGACATCGTTGCGTGTATGGCCGGCCTTAGAATTAGTCTTGAACTTTAGGCTTTGGCTGTTTCAGTGCACTTAAATATTAACGAAACAAAAATCGTAGTCGTTTGTTTATCCATATCATTTTTTACATTCCTTATGCAATAAAAAGAAGTATTGTTGTACGTAACAGTCTGAAATGTTCGCTGCCGATTGACATATGTCACTGATATACGTACATAGGACAAGACACGAGAATTTTATTTGAATTCAAGGGTACTGCTCGGTTTACAGTGATTTTCAGTAATCCTTTAGTTCTAGAAATATATCATTCACCGACAATACACAATGATCAATGACTGAGATTTGAGCTCTGGAGACCCCAAAACGTGTTTTGCATTGAAATCTCGGTATCGAAAATTTCAGCCCATTAGAATACTTTAATCTTAAACCTAGGTACCTACTGATTACCGTGACATTTTTGGGGTCGCATTTAAATATTTAATAGATTGATACTGGCAGGTAAGTAGTTCTGTGAACTGTAGAACTTACTGAGTTAAACTGCCAACATGATAGATCCAAAAATCTATTTCGAAAACTCCATGAATATAATACTATAATTGTCTATATCATGTTTCATGAGAATTGTACAAAATTCGATAGTCATGTTGGTACAGAGAGATATATGTTAAACCACTTTCCTCAACAGCAGGCTGCCGAACTGACAAAGAATATCAGACGATGTTTCTATATGGTGATGACTTTGGTGGCTCGAGGTGAAAATGATATTACTTTGACAGGAGCGTTGAGGGCTGGCTAGTAGTAGTAATACTTAGCCAATCAATAAAATAAAAAATAAAAAAAAAAAATGACAGGAGCAGAATATTAAATTATGGTATATCATGATTTAGATAGAGCTCCTGATTGTTGACTGAGAAATTAAGAGACATACAGACAAATTAAGACAGTGTCTACAGCACGTTGAATACCACTTCCCGTTAGATCACTGAATATAAGCAACATTCAGCGAATTACCTTAGATGTTACAAAGACGCTTACTCTTCCCCTCCCCCAAAAAAGAAAAACATTTTTACTTTCTTTTCCTATAGAAGATAAAGTATTGTATTCGTGCAGAAAATTTTGAT
Source organism: Pachypsylla venusta (assembly GCA_012654025.1). Classification (NCBI taxonomy): domain Eukaryota; kingdom Metazoa; phylum Arthropoda; class Insecta; order Hemiptera; family Aphalaridae; genus Pachypsylla; species Pachypsylla venusta. Next base: position 32,934,735 of record CM022878.1, on the reverse strand, counting down.
TTCAATTGCACAATCAATTGATTAGTAAGTTGGCGGGCGTCAGGCTCTTTTTGAAAATTGACATCTTTGGTTTGTACCTACACATAATTATGCTGTGTTTAGTTTATAATTAAGTAGCGGAATGTTGGCAGATAATGCTATTAGTATATCATTATTATTAATAATAACACCAACAATACACGGTATAGGTAGTTACATAAATGTATGGTCTCAAACATCGACACGATAAATATACCGAAATTGTACGACGAAATGTTTCGTATAATTTCGGTTTTGATAGAGCTTTTAACCGTATAATGATATTACAAAAGACTCTTTTAGTCCTTACGCAACTTTTGACGGCATACTTCTCCCCTCTTTTTTGTGCTTTTTTTTTTTAAAAAAAAAAGTCGTGAAAGTTTCGTATAATTTTTTGTAAAGACTGTGTCCATCAAATAAACAAAAAAAAGTTATGTACAGTTACTGAGTTTTAATTTTGGAAGTTTTTAAATTGATTATAATTAAATCTCGAGTTCTAGTACTAGAGAAACATGACATCATAAATTCGAACGTGTTTCAATTATCTATTAGGTATCTTGAGAAGTTTGATTTGCTTGGAATAACCCTGTTGCTACTTGATACTCAATCAGCAGTAAGTTGAAACCTGTGTTGACTATCTATTAACCGTTTTTCACTATCAAAAATATTTGGGACGTCATATGGCCCTGAGTGGACGAATAGTACCCAAAAAATAATCTCCTGATTCCACCAACGGCTGAAGCAAGCTTAATCAAAATTAAACAAGTATTTTGACAGTAATCAAGGAACAAAATAACACACAGACAAACTGATGTTTACGAAAAAATTGTGGTGTTAAAACCAGACCTCAATTCATGCTACAATTATAGTAGTTCTATGACCTGCTGGCCCTATAGGGCCCACTAATCTGCTAACTTCATCAATATAATTCATGTCCATACCAAATTTCATCAAAATCGGATAAGTCGTTCGAGAGTTATTGTAGTGCAAAAAGACAAACAGACAAACAAACGTAAAGATGTGGTGATAAATAATTAGAACTCACCTCGTTCGGTAAACTAATGGTTTGTCGCAATGTATTTACTATTTTTTATGTTTTCGCTTTGGAAACTGCACCCACCGATTTCGAATCTGTCTCTTATCAATTGGTCTACTGAGACTATAAAATATACGCGAATAGTAAATATTTCCTATTCGGTTTGGCCTCCTGTATTTCTAATGGAGGTACTTAAAATTGCCAGAATTTTCTTTCCCCTTAAGTTTGAAATTTTTCATTTATTACTTATATTGTAAAAGTCAATGATCTGTATCAGTTCCAGGCTTCAAGTTTCTTGATTTAGCCTTTGTGGAGCTACGCTGATTTTGAGGTGCTCACTCCACTGAACTCTTTAAAGCGGGCATCCAGGCCATCCCAGGGGAAATTAATATCTTAACTCGGTAGTGGTCACGCTGAGTTAAAAAAAAAAAAATGTGGAGGGAGTTAGATTTTTTTTTCTTCTGAAATGCTTCTGCACAAAGGGTTCATTACTCATTAGTAACGGAAGTGTGTACGTTTTAGGAAGTTTCTCACAGTATTGCAATTTTAGAAGCTGTTAATACTTTTGATAATTTGGGAAAAAAATATATTGAGAAACCTAAACTAGGAAATTGTAACCTCCGCAATTATAAGAAACGGTGTTCCCAAAATAGTATTGACGTACAGACCTAATAGTAATATAAAGGGCGTGGGTTCGAACCATATCTAAATGCATGAATTTTTTTAGTCGATATCATATCTCCTGTCCTTCGTTCACTGAATTCATGTTTATTTAAAGTGAATCGGTCTTGGTAGTCAAGTAAGGACACTTGTCTCTTGAATTCAATGTCGGAAGTTCCTCAAAAGGTGGAATTAGTTCTCAGAATAACTGGTTTTCTCTTTCCTAATATATCTTCTTCTTTCTTCAGTTACTGGACGCTAATAATTACAAAGTTAAAGCTCCCTCTATCAAATGGTAGCCCCCCTTCTCACTACTTCAGACACCGAATTCAACTTGACTAGAAAGACCGTTTCTATTAATTTTAAATAAACATGATTTCAGTAAACGAAAACAGGAGATATATATTCCACCAAAAATATCCATGCGTTCAGATATGGCTCAAACCCACGCCCTTTGTATTACTAGGTCTGTACGTCACTGTTATTTAGGCAAACCAATTTCTCACACTTGAGGAGATTACAATTTCCAAAATTTAGGTTTCTCAATCCATTTTTTACCAACTTATCAAAAGTATTAACCATTATCGTATGAAGGAACCTTAGTCCACTTGATCGGTTCTAAGTTCAGAACCGTAAGTCCGATTTTCGCGGAAAATCGGGAAATCCAAAGGTTTCATTGGATTTCCCGTTGAAAAATACACAAATAGCCATTATCATTTCTTTTTTGTGAAATACGGGGAGGAAATGCCTACTATGGGCCTCTGTCTTTTTCTTGTTTTCACAATTTTTTTTGAATCATGTCTTTTTTCGCATAACGTTACATTAACATATGGTCATACGAGACGGGGGATTTATCTTTCATTCGCTGGAAACTTTCAAACAAGCTATCCACAGCCAGTTTGGGTTGGGCCAGGAATGGCCATCACCATACGAAGATTTGAAGCCAGGTGGTCACCCACCAAGTAAAACCTCTCTGAACGTTGTTTTCTCTTCGTAATTTTCATTTCTATCATATCTGACATCTGATTTCACTTCCCCGCTGAGGTAGTGTCTATGGCACGTTGAATACACCAGTTTCCGTTAGACCACTGCAGATAAGCAACGTCTGATGAGGTTTTACCAAGTGAGTGGGTTCATGCCTCGTGATGCTGGCCATCCCAGGCTGGGTGAGGTCAATGTGGGTAGCTGGTTTGTAAGTTTTCGGCGAATGGAGGATAAAACCACCGTCTCGAATGACCAATAGATGATAAAAAGAAGTTAAAATAAAAAAAAAACAAAAAAAAAACCTTGCTGAGTTATAGAGAAATTATCAAAATTTCTCTATATAGAGTTCCTATCAAAAGAATATTTATATTTTCATTATGTTTCCATGTGTGTCAGTTTGCTGTTTGGTACGACTATTTTACGTCATTATTCTGATTTTTTCCAAATTTAGGTCCTAATGTACATGGCCGCTGAAATACATAGAATGAAACCTTGGAAATCATATATCCCCGCAGTAGCGGATACAGGGGGAGGGCGGTAGGGGCGATCGCACCACCCCTCACCTTAGCCTCACGCCCCTCGAAAACAGACTTTAAAAATTTGTGTCGAGCTATTTTCCTTGACCATTTTGAATAAGTACTAAATATCACATCAGATTTGAGCTCAACGCTTGATCGCCCCCCCCCCTCAACTTTAAATAATCGATTCGTTAAATAATCGATTTTTTATCGAATGGGGGATTTTCAAAAGACACGGACTGCTCTGGCAATTGAATAGAATGGAATCTTTATTTTCAAAATAACAATATTTGTTTACAAAAGTTCTTTCCCCAAGCTTTGCCGATACATCTTCTAAGGATGTCCTTTCCTCAGTCCCATATCTCAATTATTTTCCATAATAATAATAATAATATAATTATTATTTTTCCCTATGTCCAAATTCTATCCCATGGTATTTTAAATAATATAAAGCCTAGAAAAAATATTAAAATGCTTTAAAACTACAGACTCATTATTAATGCAATGTGACCAAGGGTTGGGGTATAATCCATGGCATGATGGGAGGTGGGGNGAGGTGGGGTGGGGGCGAAAGTCATTAGCATTCATTAGTATAATCATAATAATATATAGTCACATAGTCGGGGATAGCAATGTGACCACGAACCAACATTTTATTTTGTTATCAAATAGACTAAAAGAAAAACTCAAAAATTTGTTCTCATTTTATGGAGAAATAGATATTAATGTTTATATGAAGAACGGTGAAGCATATATATTTATTTTATTATTCAATGCCCTCTAGTAAGAAGCTTTGTTGAAAGAAAGGTCTAGGATGGTTTCAGTTGAGAGGACAGACGGAGCGTAATAGAAATTTGCTCTTCTATAACACACATAATAACTTTTATGAAAATACATATCTACTTGTGTTTTATAATTTGCTCATGTTAGTAAACATAAAAATCCGCACATTTTATGACTTTAAGTACCTATAATATAATAACACTCGGGACCGTTAAAATTAGTGGCGAATCAGGCAGTTGATAAAAAGATAAAAAGAAAAAATAATGTGCGCCAGACCTCATTTCGAAATGAAAACGTTAACATAAAATATATTACAGAGATGGTTCACCCCATGGACGACGCAAAAATAAATCGTGGAATAATAAATAGAAAAATCGAAAAATCCTTGCCCTCGGACTTGCACAACAATAAATTTTTATTTATTTTGAGATCTCCTTTTTTGTTTTAACTTTCTTGACTATTTGAAGCACCGAACATTCTACAACGATCCAACATGGGGTTTTAAACAATTATAAGTTTATCTGGACCCTAGTTTGCAAATCTCCAATCTATAAAATTATGCATTATATAAATTTAGATAAAATTGGGTCCCTGGGACTTCAGGATTTAGAAACTTCAGAGCATAAATTTCTTCTTAATACGGCTCCAAGATTAGAAAATCACCGGTTTCAATAAATATTTTTTATCTTTCCTCTAGTTTGAGAATGGCTGGTCTATTAAGTTCTCCTTAATCCAGCACTGCTTTCTACACACAATTAAAACTTTTTGAATGATGAGGCCGATGAGTTGTTGAGAAATTTAAAGTTAGTCTAAAATGAATTGTAGCTATAATTAAAATCCCCTGCACATAGCTTCCAACCCAAACCAACCACAGTTTATACTAGAACTTAATGTTTATACTTTTCCTCATAAAGAAAGAAAATTGTGCAGAGATACATTTCATATGCTCGTAATGAGTGTTAGTTTTCCCACAGAAAATAGGAAAGTATAATTAAATTTCCAATCGAATCTAATATAAATAATAAGTGAGCTGTGCGCTTTGTCGCACATAAAATATTTCTTTTTTTAATTTATTTTTCCGATATGTACCGATTTAAAAAAATCAGTGGATGTGCTAAATTCACTTTTCAAAATAAAACAAATAATGACAGAACCTCTGCTGTGATTCCTCGATCACTCAATAAGACTTGTGTAAAAAATTGCAAATAATAACTTCTCCCACAGTTGCTCCAAAAAAATTGGGATGTAATTAGTAAAATCCCTTTCTAATACCGCATTTGCATTGTAATAGATAAGTTTGTTGGATATAAAGCATTTCATGAAATGTCTTAGAATCAATGCAGCATTTAACCTGTTCTGATGGTGGATTGATGTTTTCACCCTTCATAGTCACCTGATTATTGATGTTTTCACCCTTCTTAGTCCACTCCAATGGTTAGGCGATAAACATAATACAATTTAACGGGTCTGGAGGTGAGCGGAGTGCATGGTGCGCGGAGAAGGTCACCTTATGTTACATTTCCGCTATAAAATCTCGAAATCGGTTAGTCATAACAGAAAAGATATTATTCTTTTTAAAATTAGAGCTCCTTAAATTTCCATGTTTGTTTTAGTTCATTTTCAATGGTTAAAAAAAGTTAGAGAGAATCAAAATTCCTTTCTGAAAACAAATGTTTTTTATATTTTACCAAAAAGTACAGCCCAAATTCAAAGTATTTGCTAAATTTTTAAAAGTATTTGCTAAAGCTTAGCATGTGTTTTTACCGTCAAAATGATAGGAATAATGTAAAATTAATGATTTAATAAGCGATTATACCACGTTGAATACACCAGTTCCCGTCAGATCACTAAAGTTAAGATACGTCGGGCATGGTAAGTACTTGGATGGGTGACCGCTTGGGAACACCACGTATCGTTGCCTCATTTTTCCGGCCCAAACCAGGCTTGTTGAGGTCAATGTGGGTAGCTGATTTGCAAGTTTCCAGCGAATGGAGGGTAAAACCCCCGTCTTGAATGACCAATAGATGTTAAAGAGACGTTAAGGTAAATTAAAAAACAAAAAAAAAAAATGATTTAATAAAGAAAAATATATTTACGCATGAAAATTGTTACTGTTTTGACATATTCTCATGTTAAACTATTGCATCATTCATAATTATAGGCAGCATACTGAAACAATAAGTTGATTCTCTTTCTTCCTTTTTAAAACTATCAAAATATTGAATAAAATCCAATTTTTGAAGAATCGGTGCGAACGACCTGTTATAATACAGTGGTTAAAGCGCCTAGTTGGTAAAAATGTTGTCGTTGATTTTTTTTAATACACTTTATTGAATTAACTTCAAACAAGAAAGAGACATAGGAAGAAGAGTTTAGAAAGAGTGAGATAAAAAGGAAAGAAAGAGAGAGAGAGGGAGAGAGAGAGAGAGAGAAGTTAATTCAAAGGGCGGCGTTAATTCCTGAGGAATTCTCTTCCACCCAACCCTTTGAAATCCCTACCTAATATCTAACCTAATTTATACCTAACACATAGGAGAAATTTAATAACAGATAATTTAAGAAAAGATAGAGTGAGAAATAAATGATTTAGTTATCTAACATTCCGAGCAAATGTCTTCCCGTTTGAATTTTAAAACCAATCCGACTCTCCAACAATCTCAAGTCTGACGGCAATAGATTCCACAGTCTTGCAGCGTGAACAGCAAATGAATGGTTAATGAAGTTGGTGTGGTGAGGTGGAATGGCGAGGAGATGAGATCGAGTGTTATGATGATGAAACTGATGTAATGAGGAAAATCATGAATATGGTGGTGACTCCTCATTCAGAATACTCCATAATAGACACAATGTCTGTTGCTCCAGTCTTTTTTCGACAGGTAGCCAGAACAGAGATCTTCGGTTTCGAGTTACATGGTCAAATTTTTTTAGTCGATAAATGTATCTAACACACATGTTTTGCAATGTCTGGAGTTTGTTGCACAGATCTTGGGATATATTGCTAAGAACTACTCCAGCATACTCAATAATAAGAAATATCAACGATGTACAAAGAAGTTTTTTTTATTTTAAAGCGCAGAAAACTTTTCAAACGTTTCAATGGATGAAATGACCAGAATTTGTTGTTACAGTTTGGTACTTGGTTCATAAATAAATTCTGTTGGCTAAATATTATGTCATTAAAAATTCCTCCGATGCCAGCAGTGCAATTCTTGCTCGCTTTTTCCCAAGAACCTCCAAACTTCGAGTTGAAGTCGATCATGATAATCGAAAAAATGTTTTTGGTGGGAATATAAATGTGTCTGTTAGGAGCTGTTTTTATATTTCATATTCCCATTTCCGTTATTAAAGATAATGTTACCCTTAAGAAAACTGTGAACAAATTTAATTCAATTGAAAGTTTCTTTGTACTTCATACCAGAAAGTTTGAACCACAAATTACAAATATGAGTAACTTTTGACATGTCATTACCTCAGTCTAGACAAGTCGTTTGTTTCATGCATGCTGAGATTAAAATATTTTGATTAAAACTTATTTTATAAGAAAGATAAAAATGTGTGTAAAACTTTCAGAAAGAGTAGGTTGGTACTTTTAGTTAGGGTCTTCGACTTTGGGGAGGGGGGGGGCAACATTTTGTGTATTTGGAGAGTTTCATATTCAAATGATAGAAACAGGATTCTTTTACTAATTTGTATAAGCCTTCTTATAATGGACTAGGAGAAAAAAATATTCCCCTCTTTAAAACTTGATATTTTACGTTTCAAGGTACCTACATAGATTCTTCAAACCCATGTACTTACAAGTGGGCAGGGTTGACGAAAATCGAAATAAATTGAATTTTCTTCAAATTTAGATCAAAGTAAAAGAAAATATATTGACAATAGAAAATTTATTTCAAAGAGTATTCTTTCCATTGAGGAAAAATTGAAAATATTGACTACACAATAAAGCATGCCTTTACACTTTAAGTCGTCCAGCAAAACATGTTAAACCTCATCATCATCATCATCAAAAAAAAAAAAAAATTCTACNATCATCATCATCATCAAAAAAAAAAAAAAAATTCTACTGAAGAATAAGCCTTGTACATTGTTGCTTTTCTTCCGAATACTACAGCCAACCTGTGTGCTTGTTATTTGGTATTATCACGATCACATAATAATAAACCCCTCCCAAAATATAATATTCTACGTTTTAAGGTACACAGAATGCAAAAATTTAATAAAAGAAAACCCGTTCGCCCTCCGCGCCATACATCTGGAAGGATTCATTTAATTTTCCTCACAGGGGATTGAACCTGCTAGTATATACAAATACGGGGTATCCGTGACCTACTGGCCAATTCAAATGCAATGCATAATTTTTCATTCTATATTATAAATTTACAAAACAAAATCTATTTGAAAAAAAAGATTGTCCAGTATTCTAATCTCGAGCTATGGCGGATTGGATTTTCTTGGAACTGATTAGGTTGCGTTGCCATGAATCTTTTTCTCAAGAACGGTTTAAGATAAAATCTTGGGATTAAAAATTTAATTACTAAATCGTCCCTCAACTTCTTTGTAAAATGTTGCCAACTCTCGTCAGTTCCCTATAGGCATGTAGATGGGGGGTGCATGGCAGTTTCTCTGGAAATTCAAATGCAATGCATACTTTATTATTGTATATTATTATTGTGAACGTTAGGGAACTCCACTTTTGAATGTATGTAAAAGTGTAATGTGTATATATATATATGTGTATGTTTGTTTGTTACGCGATACAAACCACAATTGTCATCCGATTTTGATGAAATTCGGTATACATGTTTAGGACATGAAGAAAATTTGCAGTATAGTTTTTGTTGAAGAAACGTAAATTTTTATGTTATGGCTCGTGTTAAGGGCTTTTCGATTTTGAAAAATTTGAGGGCCCCAATATTATAATAATATTTTGTTTTTTGAAAATGATTTTTTTAAATTTGATCAAGATTTTTTTATATACATTATGACTACAATACTAACGTGAACACCTGATCATCTTGATCCACTAGTTATTTTTTATTGAGGTATAAAAAAAAAAAAAAACTTTTTGGTTTCAAAATGCCTTTGCCTGATATGGCAAATTGTTTTTTTTATAACTCTAAATAGATTTTTCGTATTCCGAACAGTTTTGGAGATATACCCTGTATATATTTTATATAGAATCGGACTTTCTATACAAACGTACCTACTCTTGAAACTCATCCTCATCAACATGATTCTGCTTTATTGTAGCTAATACCTAAAACAATTATGTCTGCTTTTTCTGAGAGTACCTACTTGAAAACACAAAAAAACAATAATAAAAATTGATACTTGTAAAATAATTTACTCTCTTTTCGTTTCGCCTCCGGGTCTAATTAAATGCTAGTGTCTCTTCTCTCTTGCAACATTGACTAAAATAAAATCAGTTTTAAGATATTTTTATTCAATACTTTAGTTTGTCTTTTTTTATTTTATTTTTTCATTTATTTATTTAGTATAAGGTAGCATTGTTTGTTTGTCGATGTTAGACTCAAACTTTCAAATAGCTCATTGAGCGATATAACCGCGATACACACGATCACGTCGCGATGGAGAATTTTTGAAATACACAAACACCGAAATTCGGAAATTACCTCAACCTAAAAAGGCCTTATCTATGAGTAAAAGGGAAATTTCTATTAAATGGAATAATTGAGGTATTTTTCGGAATACCGTTTTTTTCGCTCGATTTCGAGGTTTGAGCCTAACAGCGATACTGATACAGTTTATCGCACCTTGAACGAATGTTTTCTCAGGAACCTCTGATTAAGTTTTAGTTTTTTTTATATCAAAGAAATATGAACGTTGTAATATAGTACCTGAAGTAGCTTTTGTGATATTTGATTTTTTGTTGGGAAATCAATCGAGTCGGTAAATATGTGCCTGTGAAAAGTAAGCAACTGCCGGCTATATGAACACAAATTACAAAACGTAGTTTATAGGTATGAAGACCCACTTTTTTCTGCCACTTCCAGGTGATTATTTTTCATTATCTTGAAGATTTTATGCAACTCGTATACTAGAACAGTTTCATACTATTTTTTTTTTTTTTTTTTTTTTTATTGTTGTGATGCTTTTGGTTTTTTTATAATTTTTAATTATAAATCTACACAATCTATGAAAATTTGCGTTCCTTTTACCATTCTTTGAATGGATCATTGTGTTTTAAAGGTTTTTGAGAATAGAAAGGGGCTAATTAATTTAATGTTAGTTTAGTGTAGTGTCAAGTGTCTTGTAATGCTGTGATGCCCACAAGTCTAGGTTGTGACAACGCACTACTATGCGTTAAGACAAATATTAACACGTTTACATTACTTTGATTTTAGATTTTTTTTCTTCAATATTATCAAATAAGCTGCTAGTGGATTTCATCTTTACAGTTCCAGTAAGGAAGGGTTCCTAGAATCTAAAATGAAACTAAACATTCAAAAGATTCGTTTTATCTTTACAAAAGTACAAAACAATCAATCTAGCAAATAAATGAATTTAAGACATTTTTTAAAATTTCAAAATGTTAACAAAAATACAGATGCCTTCATATCCCCACAGAGTGAGGCAACGCGTAATAATTCGTAGCGTAGTGATTTTCAAATTTAATGTGACGTTCGCGTAATGGTTGTACGAAATCACGAAGAAAATAAATATTGTAATTTTGGAAATGTATAATTCCGAAGTACAGAACAGTTTTCGCACATATTCTCTCTTTGACCCAAAGAACAGGCGTTTTTGGGGAACGCACTTTTGTTACGCCCTTATATTAAGATTATTATTCGCGTACACTAATATCTATTTAATGTGCTATACACGAGTGATAATTACGCCATCAGTTATATGTTCCTCCTTGTACGTCCAATATTACATTGTGCAGTAATGGTATCTGTCTCATCCCATCCCCAAAGTACTTACAGATAATAATAAAGCTGGCATTCCTTTATTTAAAATTCCAATAAAACAGAATAGAGTGAGTTTATAATTTGACTATAATAATGGCCTCTAATTAATTTAAAATGTTCGTTTTTTACTTTCCCTTCCCTTATTCATAGCACACATTTTTACCTGCAACGTACATTTTTTGTTTGTTTTTTATGTTTTTTTGTATGTTTTGGGTATGTATTGCGTTATGTGTAGGTTCTCTTAAAAAAATAAACATCATGATAAGAGTCATATTTCACGAAAAATAAACATCATACAGTCATATTTTAAGAAAAATAAACATCATATTTGACGATTTTTGGTTATTACAGAGAATTTATTTATTAATTATTACCAGTGGCGGCATAAGTCATGTTTGACCCTCCGCCATCTTTCACTGGGGGCCCCTATAATTTTTATTCCCCGAGATCTTCCCATGCAACATGCAAACCTTATTTTTGGGGGGGGAGGGGGCATTTTTTAATTGACAACCTACGGTTTTTAGTGTAGAAGTGTCCAAACTGTTATTCAGAGGCTGCGAGCAGGGACAATGGGGGGCGGGTATAACACCCCCTTATAACCAAGCACAATACTTTTTTCCCATATATAGCTATAAGTATTCTGAAAGACCCCCAAGGAAGTAAATCTGTGTCCATCGGGGCCCCAGATGTTCCTGAAGAATATAGTTATACAGGGCCCTCTTCAAGAATTTCTGAGGGCTCTTAAAGATATATAAAGGTACATAACTTAAAGAGTCTCCTAAAGGATTTTACTTTTGGCCCATCAGGGTTACATGTTTCCGGAAAACTTGCTGTACATGGCATAAAGTTCATCAGGGACGCTAACTTTTCACGAAGGTCTCAGGGAAATTTTTTTTATCGTCTGCGGGGTGCCAGCGTCGTCTGATTTTTACTGTGAAAATATACCTGGCTAACGTTAACGTACCTTCAAACAAATAATCATACCTGATTACCTAATATTTTAGAAGTTGCTAAAATATATACCTACCTAATAAAGTTTTGTTCAAAATGTATTTTCTTTGTCTAATGGTGAATATAGTTTTGTCCAATATTACCTAGTTATCAAAACATAACNATTACCATCATAGAGATCAACACAATATCTTTACATCTGATGATTACCATCATAGAGATCAACACAATATCTTTACATCTGATGATTACCATCATAGAGATCAACACAATATCTTTACATCTGATGATTACCATCATAGAGATCAACACAATATCTTTACATCTGATGATTACCATCATAGAGATCAACACAATATCTTTACATCTGATGATTACCATCATAGAGATCAACACAATATCTTTACATCTGATGATTACCATCATAGAGATCAACACAATATCTTTACATCTGATGATTACCATCATAGAGATCAACACAATATCTTTACATCTGATGATTACCATCATAGAGATCAACACAATATCTTTACATCTGATGATTACCATCATAGAGATCAACACAATATCTTTACATCTGATGATTACCATCATAGAGATCAACACAATATCTTTACATCTGATGATTACCATCATAGAGATCAACACAATATCTTTACATCTGATGATTACCATCATAGAGATCAACACAATATCTTTACATCTGATGATTACCATCATAGAGATCAACACAATATCTTTACATCTGATGATTACCATCATAGAGATCAACACAATATCTTTACATCTGATGATTACCATCATAGAGATCAACACAATATCTTTACATCTGATGATTACCATCATAGAGATCAACACAATATCTTTACATCTGATGATTACCATCATAGAGATCAACACAATATCTTTACATCTGATGATTACCATCATAGAGATCAACACAATATCTTTACATCTGATGATTACCATCATAGAGATCAACACAATATCTTTACATCTGATGATTACCATCATAGAGATCAACACAATATCTTTACATCTGATGATTACCATCATAGAGATCAACACAATATCTTTACATCTGATGATTACCATCATAGAGATCAACACAATATCTTTACATCTGATGATTACCATCATAGAGATCAACACAATATCTTTACATCTGATGATTACCATCATAGAGATCAACACAATATCTTTACATCTGATGATTACCATCATAGAGATCAACACAATATCTTTACATCTGATGATTACCATCATAGAGATCAACACAATATCTTTACATCTGATGATTACCATCATAGAGATCAACACAATATCTTTACATCTGATGATTACCATCATAGAGATCAACACAATATCTTTACATCTGATGATTACCATCATAGAGATCAACACAATATCTTTACATCTGATGATTACCATCATAGAGATCAACACAATATCTTTACATCTGATGATTACCATCATAGAGATCAACACAATATCTTTACATCTGATGATTACCATCATAGAGATCAACACAATATCTTTACATCTGATGATTACCATCATAGAGATCAACACAATATCTTTACATCTGATGATTACCATCATAGAGATCAACACAATATCTTTACATCTGATGATTACCATCATAGAGATCAACACAATATCTTTACATCTGATGATTACCATCATAGAGATCAACACAATATCTTTACATCTGATGATTACCATCATAGAGATCAACACAATATCTTTACATCTGATGATTACCATCATAGAGATCAACACAATATCTTTACATCTGATGATTACCATCATAGAGATCAACACAATATCTTTACATCTGATGATTACCATCATAGAGATCAACACAATATCTTTACATCTGATGATTACCATCATAGAGATCAACACAATATCTTTACATCTGATGATTACCATCATAGAGATCAACACAATATCTTTACATCTGATGATTACCATCATAGAGATCAACACAATATCTTTACATCTGATGATTACCATCATAGAGATCAACACAATATCTTTACATCTGATGATTACCATCATAGAGATCAACACAATATCTTTACATCTGATGATTACCATCATAGAGATCAACACAATATCTTTACATCTGATGATTACCATCATAGAGATCAACACAATATCTTTACATCTGATGATTACCATCATAGAGATCAACACAATATCTTTACATCTGATGATTACCATCATAGAGATCAACACAATATCTTTACATCTGATGATTACCATCATAGAGATCAACACAATATCTTTACATCTGATGATTACCATCATAGAGATCAACACAATATCTTTACATCTGATGATTACCATCATAGAGATCAACACAATATCTTTACATCTGATGATTACCATCATAGAGATCAACACAATATCTTTACATCTGATGATTACCATCATAGAGATCAACACAATATCTTTACATCTGATGATTACCATCATAGAGATCAACACAATATCTTTACATCTGATGATTACCATCATAGAGATCAACACAATATCTTTACATCTGATGATTACCATCATAGAGATCAACACAATATCTTTACATCTGATGATTACCATCATAGAGATCAACACAATATCTTTACATCTGATGATTACCATCATAGAGATCAACACAATATCTTTACATCTGATGATTACCATCATAGAGATCAACACAATATCTTTACATCTGATGATTACCATCATAGAGATCAACACAATATCTTTACATCTGATGATTACCATCATAGAGATCAACACAATATCTTTACATCTGATGATTACCATCATAGAGATCAACACAATATCTTTACATCTGATGATTACCATCATAGAGATCAACACAATATCTTTACATCTGATGATTACCATCATAGAGATCAACACAATATCTTTACATCTGATGATTACCATCATAGAGATCAACACAATATCTTTACATCTGATGATTACCATCATAGAGATCAACACAATATCTTTACATCTGATGATTACCATCATAGAGATCAACACAATATCTTTACATCTGATGATTACCATCATAGAGATCAACACAATATCTTTACATCTGATGATTACCATCATAGAGATCAACACAATATCTTTACATCTGATGATTACCATCATAGAGATCAACACAATATCTTTACATCTGATGATTACCATCATAGAGATCAACACAATATCTTTACATCTGATGATTACCATCATAGAGATCAACACAATATCTTTACATCTGATGATTACCATCATAGAGATCAACACAATATCTTTACATCTGATGATTACCATCATAGAGATCAACACAATATCTTTACATCTGATGATTACCATCATAGAGATCAACACAATATCTTTACATCTGATGATTACCATCATAGAGATCAACACAATATCTTTACATCTGATGATTACCATCATAGAGATCAACACAATATCTTTACATCTGATGATTACCATCATAGAGATCAACACAATATCTTTACATCTGATGATTACCATCATAGAGATCAACACAATATCTTTACATCTGATGATTACCATCATAGAGATCAACACAATATCTTTACATCTGATGATTACCATCATAGAGATCAACACAATATCTTTACATCTGATGATTACCATCATAGAGATCAACACAATATCTTTACATCTGATGATTACCATCATAGAGATCAACACAATATCTTTACATCTGATGATTACCATCATAGAGATCAACACAATATCTTTACATCTGATGATTACCATCATAGAGATCAACACAATATCTTTACATCTGATGATTACCATCATAGAGATCAACACAATATCTTTACATCTGATGATTACCATCATAGAGATCAACACAATATCTTTACATCTGATGATTACCATCATAGAGATCAACACAATATCTTTACATCTGATGATTACCATCATAGAGATCAACACAATATCTTTACATCTGATGATTACCATCATAGAGATCAACACAATATCTTTACATCTGATGATTACCATCATAGAGATCAACACAATATCTTTACATCTGATGATTACCATCATAGAGATCAACACAATATCTTTACATCTGATGATTACCATCATAGAGATCAACACAATATCTTTACATCTGATGATTACCATCATAGAGATCAACACAATATCTTTACATCTGATGACTTACCCATGAAAACTATTTTCCCTATGATATTGTTAAATTGGGATACTATGTCAAGTAAAGCCACACTATGGTAGATAGTGTAATACTATATCTTGACTAGACTGTAGTGTCCGTTCAAAAAAGCTCTGATGATGTGCTCAGGAGAGCGCCAGTCAAGTGAAGATATAGTACAGCCAAGTGAAGATATAGTACAGCCAAGTGAAGATATATTATTATCTACCTCATTATTTTCCCTATGAGCAGGATATATTTTTTTTTTNTTCCCTATGAGCAGGATATATTTTTTGGGGGGGAACTTTGTACAGAACCTAAGACACAATATCTTTACATCTTATACCTTATTTTTAGTAAGAGTCTTCTCCCTGAAAAGTTTCAAAGTAGCTACATTGTAATTCCCCCTGAAAAGATACTTAGATAATTTATTGGTTTACCTTGAAGTTTTGATGTGTGTGTTATCTTCTCGAAAATTTGTCTGGGTGAACTTTTGTGCATTTTATCTTCATTGAAAACTAAATTCATAAAAATATTGTAACCTTATGTAATATGAGCCTCCCCTTTGCACACAGGACACTGATCGGCACTGAAATTTGTATTTATATAATATACCTACGTATTCCTATGGTAACGATGAAAATCATTTTTTAAGTTGTTTATTCTTGTGGTGAAATGAAGGAAGAACATTTTTTAAGTCGTTTTATGTAAATAATATCTACTTACTTTTGTTAACACCTTACTTCGAGATGTTTATTTCCTATACTCAAAGTAGGTACATTGTAATTCCCTCTGAAAAGTTTCAATATTAAGTAACGCATTGTATTTGTGTTAACGTTACAAAGTAAGAAATAAACACATTTTTAGGCTGCAAATAGTAGATTTTATTCATACCTATGTTAAGACGAGTATTCTAAGGCAGTGTATACAGGGTGTCCCTAAAGTCCGACACCGCATGATTATCTGTTTTTTAAATACAAACCCCCATCTTGTGATACATTTTCAGAAGTACTTTGCAAAAAAATTTACACGTCTAGCGCGTTTGGTTTCAAAATGGCGGCCACTTGAAATTTCCAAGATATGACTTTTAAGAGTGTCTAAAACTGGGCGAATTTTTTGAAATGGGATATTGAATGATTGCATAGGACACCAATGTTGAGGAACCTGCTTTTTAGACATAATTCGCCTAGTTTTAGATACTTCGTCTATTTTTAGAAATAATTCGCCTAGTTTTAGACACTCTTGGAAGTGTTGGAAAAATTTACACGTCTAGGGTGTTTGGTTTCCAAATTGGAAAAATTTACACGTCTAAGGTGTTTGGTTTCCAAATTGCGGTCATTTGAAATTTCCAAGATATGACTTCCAAGATTGTCTAAAACTATTAGGCGAATTATTTCTAAAAGCTGGCGAAGTGTCTAAAACTAGGCGAATTATGTCTAAAAAGCAGGTTCCTCAACATTGGTGTACTATGCAATCATTCAATATACCATTGCAAAAAATTCGCCTAGTTTTATACACTCTTGGAAGTCATATCTTATAAATTTCAAATGGCTGCCATTTTAAAACCAAACGCGCTAGACGTGTAAATTTCAAAGAAAAAAACCTTATTTTTTTTTGCAAAGTACTTCTAATTCTATTGTCTTTTTGAAAATGTATCACAAGATGGGGGATTGAATTTAAAAAACAAAAGTTGGACCCCCTAGGGGCCACATGGTACCCGCCCCTGAAAAATTGGTCACACCATCAAGTGGTTTAATTTGGGTTATAATACCATGCAAAATTCCAAAACTCCACATAATGCTGTTCAAAAGATATTCAGGCGGTCTCGGACTTTTGGGACACCCTGTATATTTATCTTTGGTTTTAGAGAAAAGTTTTCATTATTTTTTATGTAATTGATAAATAACCACTTTTATTTCATAAGGAATACCTTAAACTAACATTTTTTATACGTGTTCTACTTTTACATATTTTTAAAATTTCTTTTTATCAAGAGGATTGGCATGAGAAACACATCAGAAAAGTAAATATTGTCATTATTTTCTGTTCTTGATTATTGTAACCTTGTTTCAAATGCTACGAGTTTCTTTCTAAAAGGTGACCCACATAAAACTTTCTTCATTTTTTTACTTTCTTCAAGGATTGAAAAGAAAGTTTGAAAATAATTTTCACAGTTGTCACATTTTCTGCAAATGTATTATGCCCTCATTCTTAATCAGAGCATCAGCTGTTCCAACATCTGGCCATCATTAAGTATGACCGCTAAAGATGCAGTCGGCCAGCCATTGACGCTGGCCGTTGAATACATCAGGTCCCCTAAGATCACTGAAGTTAAACATAGTCTAACTTGGTTTTACTTATTGATTGACCATGTATGTTTGATCCCTCGCGAAGCTGGCTTTTTCCAGCCTGAGCGAGGCCAGTGTGGTTAGTTAGTTTGTAAATTTCATTCGAATGGAGGATAATGACTTTATATGTTTAGAATACGTTGAACTAAAAAATATGAAAGATGTTTTGCGAATGTACCTATATGTTTATACTGTTAGGTCCGAGTTGGTTTTTGCGTTAAGTAATTCTTTTTTGTCATTATTTGTATAAGAATCTAATTCTTTTACCATTTTAAATAACGAAATATTATTTTAAATTTTGATTACTTTCACCGATAGTAATATATTTCTCATATGCTTTTTTGTTCCAGGTCGAAATTCAAGACACTACCAAGTACCAACTACTAATCTAAACTCAATAATTGAAAATTCATTATATTTTCAATAATAATAAAGAACCATAAAAGTCAATTTCTCGCTAAATAAATTAAGTTAAAATCAAAACAATAATTAATTAATAATAATCTAAAAATTTCCAACTTCCTCCATACAATCTAAAACGACAAGAATGTCGTTTAGTGTTTTCAAAATATATTTTGAAAATTTTCAAATTTTCAAAATTTTCAAAATTCAAAATATAACACTAATGACCTAAATTATACAGAGTGGTCCATTTTAAGTGACGCAGTCGATTTTCTCGGCCCCTGTACAAGATACAAAAATTCTATTCTGAGATTATTTTCATAGCTCAAAGCGGGACATGCTATAGTGACCTTCGCAAATCCTTCAAGGTTACCCTTCAATGTTATTTTAAGGTCAACTTATTTTCTTAAATAGAACGATGTGAATTTTATTGCATATTTCATTTTTACGTAAAATTTTACATTCATTCATATATGTACTTTTTGTTTTCATTTAAATTTTTTTCCATGTTTTTAAGGTTAATTTTTTTTAACAATGATGGGTCGTGCGACATATCAAACTAAAGCTCTCATTATTCTCAATCAGGATGGTCTTTTTATTCTAATTTGTATTATATTGGTTTGTATTTGTATTTTTTACATGATTTTAGAGAGCTGTCATAACTACGTAATGTTCAGTGTGCGGTGAATCTTGTTCCGATTAAATTTAAGCCAGCATAACTTTTAAGTGAAAACAAAAAGTAAATATTTGAATCAATGTAGAATTTTACGTAAAATTCAAATATGCAATAAAATTTAAGTCGTTCCATTTAAGAAAATGAAGTTGACCTTAAAATAAACTTGAAGAGTAACCATGTCAGATTTGCAAAGGCCACTATAGCATATCCCCTATTGAGCTATGAAAATAATCTCAGAATAGATTTTTTGTATCTCCTACAGAGGCCAAAAAAATCGACTGCGTCACTTAAAATGGACCACCCTGTAATTGTGTCACCGAATTTTGATTTAGACCCTTTTATTTAGAAGTATTCCAATACCCCTGCAATCCAAAATTCATTACAAAGTCAAAGACATCTAAATTTGGTCCTCGCCCATTCATATAAAAGTTCTCTTTTAAACCTATCTAAACATATCCAAAATATTCAAAAGTATAACATTACATAAGTATTTACTTTCCCTTCTTTTTTAATACCACAAAACATAAATATTAAAATTACTTTCAAAAAATACTTTTTTTTCTATAAAAAAAGAGCTTTTTAAAAACATATCTAATTTAAATATAAGAATATAAACTTTTAGTAAAATATACAGGGTGATTCGAGATGAAGTTTAAACAAAAAGTTTGGGGTTTGCAAATATTTTAAACAAAAGTCAAAGAAAAGGGTTGAAAATAAATCTGTTCCCCAACAGCCACTTCTGGNTTTTTTTTTTTTTTTTTTTTTTTTTTTTTTTTTTTTTTTTTTTTTTTTTTTAATACTCTTTATTGAATTAACTTCAAACAAGGAGACATAGAAAGAAGAGGATAGAAAAATTGAGACAAAAGAAAAAAGAAAGAAAGAAAAGAGAGAGAGAGAGAGAAGTTAACTCAAGGGGCGGGTTAATTCCTGAGGAATTCTCTTCCATCCAACGCTTTAGTACTAAACATTCTGTTTAGTACCCACTCTCTTAGGCATTAACTTTTGCTTTCTGGAACTTGGCCTAGCGCACTGCCGTGCACTCAGATTGTGATCAGTTACATGATTACTTGAGAGTGATATCCTCACGGACCGAGTACACCTTGATAATAAAATATAGAGTTTCTTTGTGGTAAATCCCGCGATCTCTCTACAATTTTTGTGAGCATCACAACACTACTAAGCGCCTCAAGTACTTATAATATCTTGAACCTACTTCCTAACCAAAACTTTTTACTTTAGTAATGCCGCCAATGGTCGCTACTCACATTAAAGTTGCTACTCAATCGGCCTCACGAGGATAAGTTCACCCCGAAATCACAAGCACTCGGTCAAAAAAATTTCGACCCCGTCGAAAATGGAACCCGGGGTCCCCGAGTGCAATGTTAGTGTGATGATCAGGAGGACTGCAATATTTTTAACTCAGTTTGATTTGTTACATTACATTGATTGATTCTGTGGAAGTCCATGTCAATTATTATCCTCTTGTGGTCCGCTTATTCATTTGCCTTGGATTTCAATTCTAATGATCCTGTACCCTGTACACGAAAACATTTTTTCTCCTTTTTTTAGAATAACTAAAGTATGTGATGTTATACTACGTGCATACCTACGTATGTAAAAAGTTAAAAATTTGAATTTTAAAATGTAAAATTTCTATATTAAGTTCTATGTGTTTTTTTTTTTTACAAACATTTTTTTTTGTGTGGGTGAAATGTCGTTTTTTTCTTCTTTTTTAATCATAACTTGAAAATGTATAAAATGTGATAAAAATAGAGTTTGCGGACGTGCTTAGTGTCAATTTTAGTTCTTTAAATCTCTCATTTGATTAATTATCAAATACTAAAGATTAAACCTTGTCGCTGTGACCATTTTCGAATTTGATGACTCCACGGGAATACAAAGTGTTTTAAAATAATTAAAATAATGTGTTGTGAATGTGAATAAGTGTTTATGAAATAGAGATATTTGAAGATGCATCGCAGAAGGAATGTTTTAGTGGTGGTGTTTTTGAAACTCGTTGTTCAGGTCCTGCAAGCTGCACATGTCGTACAACAAGGTAAGAAGATGATTCTTTTTATTTGAATAGCATGTGAAAGCATGACGGCGGGGACTTCACTATGCTAGTCAGCACCCGGGGCAACCATTTTGGCGGCCCAAAAACCTCGCGCGACCGGAGCTCTATTATATGCCCGATAGCACTACATATTCTGGTGTTTTAACGTTAGCGATAATCATACTTTCATTTTACTGTCCTCGAGTGTGATATTGAGAGTTTTAAATCCTGATTGACCCCCACCCTTCAACTGAAGTTCTCTGTTCGCTCTGGCGTGTATTTAATTCTTTAAATTAAATATAATCTTTATGGCTATTTTTTATGGGTCAGATTTTCTTTACCGACGAAAAAAATAAATGTGGTGAAATATGCAGGAATATCTGTGAGACGAGTTTTGCTACAATGTAGTAAAATTCCTTCAAAATTCCTTTTAATGCTGTGATGGTAATTGTTTTCCTTTTTAATGTTTTTATTATTTTCTAACCCACACTCGCTCAAATTTTTAACTGGCTATATCTTGAAGTTATTGGGATCGAGTTCATTCGCTCTGACTGACCAGAAAGTTAACGCTACAATTTCCTTATTCTTGTGATACTGTGATGCTTAGGTTTTTTTCACGGTTAAGGTGCAATACTTGAATGTACCATGTTGCCGAGTACATGGGTGCGTAAAGTATCATTTCGCTTAGAGAATGATTAGGAAATGCATTAATGTTTAAAATTGCAGTATGCACCAATACTTTGCAGCATACTGCAACCAGCAACATCTCTCTATAATTGTTTCTTTGTTGGTTTGAATTTATTTCCACCGAAAGTACTCTTAAGAAAGTATAATATTTGTTATGATGAAAATTTAATATCAAACTCAAACAGAGTGGAAAATTGCATTTAGTGTGCAAGGACTATACTGCACTTTATCTGATTGCATCAGACAAATTAATGTCACCAGAATGTTCGTTAGTGCAGTAACTTTTTATTTCGTATTGACGCAATTTCAATTTCAAAAGAACATTTGGAATTGAGTGACTACGAAATTCATCATTATTTTTCGGTTAAAGTTTAGACCAAGAGAATGCAAAAAGTAAAAAATTCCAGGCCTTTGGTTTTACAGTTTAATCGCTTCTGTACATATAATGAATCTTTATAAGTGACTTTGAAATTTGTTTGATTTTGAAAAAAAAAAAAAAATCAAATGAATATTCTCGTTCGCCACAAGCGAGAGTTTTCCGTTCAATGTTATATGATTTTTTTTAGAAAAATGTTTTTTGAATAAAATTCTTATTTGGGGTCCAGATGGTGTTGAAAGCTTGGCGTTACTGTCAGTAATATCCTGTCAAATAAACCCGCGTTTAATGTTGGTGTTAAAAAAAAAGTTATGAGAAAAACTGTGCTTTGTGTGGTACAAGCATATTGCTATCACTTGTCGCCATTCCAATAGCTAAACAATTGTCCTCTCTGAACAAAACCAGACCAAGAAGAAGAAAAAAAAAAATTCCACCCTTTTTTAAATATTTGACCTGACAAGAATTCGAGCCCGGTACTTTACATCGTCCCAGTATGTGCCTCGATATGTACTTGCTATCTCTAGAGCTCGATATGTACTTGCTATCTCTAGAGCTCGATATGTACTTTCTATCTCTAGAGCTCTGGCTTCAAATCCAGGGTGACAAAGCTTCTAAAGTAAGATATACCTATATCTTTTTCGGTTCTTATTTATCAGAATCACATCCCACAAAGGGTTTTTTAACGCCATTTGTCTTACACAGCTGTATTACACATGCAAATCCATTAAGTACAAGTTGTTGTTCTTCTAGGATAAAAGTTTGTCATTTTCAATTCTTTTAATATTGTGAAATTAAAGTCTCTAAAATCCTGATGGCAAAGATTATGAAATTTTTGAGACGTACCAAAAATATGAGAGTCATAGAGTTTCATGATTATTTTATGTTGTTACATGACTAAAGACCTCCCAAAAGGTCAAACGTATCATCATGCATATACATACAGCATTAAAATAAACTTGAATTTTGATGTTCTCTTTACCTCCGATACTGTTGGAGAAAGATATATACCTACTTATAGAAAAAACATACATGTACATATATACATATTTATAGTTATGAGCTTGAGAAATTTATTCTTGTCCCTTTTCAAAGGTCGTATTTTCTTCGTATGAAACTTGTCCTTCATTTTTTTTTTAACATTTTAGAATAAAAATAACGCATACCTTAAAACCCTTCGTTACGAGGCCCCCAAATGAACCCACGGTGTGGGGGGGGGTCCCGAAGTGTCCTCGTAAAACGATAAAATTAAATGATATTTTCTGAGTCCCCCTCATATATATAAGAAAGAAAAAGAAAAATAGAGCCTCTGACGTACTTTAGGCTATGTATAACAAGATTTTCAGTAACATCTAACACTAATACAAAATGAAGTCTTTTGTAGGGCACTTTAGGCCATATATCTGTATGTACCTTTAAGAACCCTTATTAGCATCAGCTGAACCTTTGTCGAACCCAGAGTTTTTCAGGGGATCCTTTAGGATATGTATAAATTTAAAAGTCCTCAGGAAAATCTGTGTGGTCCCTTGATGAACCCAAAGTAAATGTACCCGCAAATGTACCATAGTAGACAAATCTCTTGTTCGTGATTTCCGTAATAGCAGTACACAAATATGTTTTCTACTCTCTGGTGTACACTGATTTCGCTCCTTTTGCGTGTAACAAAGATCGAATTATACTTTATAGGGGAATATGGCGTCAATATATTGCTTCAACAAAAACATTTTAAATACTTCTTTAATCTGGAAAATAGCAGATATTGTATATTCCGTCTCGAATCATCAAGAGATTGTTAAAGAGACGTTAAGCCAAAAAAAAAAAAAAAAAAATGTATCGTTACATTTGTAGCAAAGTATCAATTTGGCTATGAATGTAACGAGGGAGTGTTGAAAACCAAATAGATTCCAGGTGGGACCTACATAAAAAATTTACTTCAGTTAAAATTGAGTGCCATTTAAGGCAGACAAACGGTTAGTTTGTTTGTTCGATTCGATGAAAGGTTCAAATGAATCTAAATGAAAACTAAAGTCCTCATATACATAATAGGTACTCTAATTTCTAATTGAGAGAAAATAGCATAGGAAAAGTTGTTCTGGCCATAACTACCTCCGTTTAATAAGGCAATTCAAAATTAAAAATTGTTTTTGGAACCCTGAATTTCAAACGTAAAACATATTTGTTTGAGCGGATTTTTTTGTAGATGCTTGACATCAAAACTTTAGCAGCAGATATCTATGCTACCATGGTAATCGATGTCACCAAATAACTAGGTATTTTTATATTTCCAATTTACATAGTCGATCTTTCAAAAATTTACTAAAAATAATGAATCATAACCTTGACGATTGAAGAAAAAAATTAATTAAACTGTTAATTATAATAACCCCTCCATTCACACTATTTGCATTTATTTTTTATTGCTTGCTGAAATTTTATTCACTCATAAATAATTAGAAAAATAGAGAGTGGTATCGATGTGTATAAAATCAGGTCAGCAACTGCAATGGGGCTGAAATTCCCAATACGATAAAGATAAATAAAAAATATTAAAAACCCTGCAAAAATATTAAAAACCCTGCAAAAAACCTCAGCTTACAGCCACAAGCTGAAGGTGAAGTCAATACGTCAGCTTTCAGTTTATTAATTTCATATCGTTTTTTTCTAACAGGGAGAAGAATAAAAGCTTTTTTTAGTAATATTCTTTATAGAGAAATAAATTTAGAATGCGCTTTAAAAAAATATGAAATGCATAAAAAGAATTGGGCTTATCAATACAAATCTTTTGGTTGAGAACATGTCCGAAAAGATAGAAATTCGTAAACCACCTCAACCACGCGCAAATATATGTATCTTGAGTTTGGCAAAAGTTAAAAATCAAAATTAGGGGATATGTACCTGGTATATTTTTCATTAAAATATAATGTTAAAGGAAATTTACTTATAAAAATACACTGAAAAAAAAAAAAAAAAATGTGGCACTAAGAAACCTGCCTTATTTACATTAAAAATACTCATTAAATCCGAAAGCATATCAATTTCAATACAATCCCATTTAATTAAAAGTTAAGAAATGTTAATACTGTTTCTTGATACCCTGATAAGTAATGTGAAGCTACTTTAACTACTGATGCGTTTTTTTTGGGCAAATTTAAAAGCTACTTCGGATACAATGCAATTGCTAATATTATAAAGAGGGGAGTCATTTTTTTTCTTAATGAAAAACGCGGAAAACTTATTTGCGAATAAGTTGTGGAAATAAATAAAAAACGCAGATATAACATAGGCTTATAAATACAAATATTCGGATTGAATTCCTGTTAACCATATCACCACTGATAAGAGGACCCTAATGAATTTTTTTTGACCTCATGACACCCGGAAAAGCGAGGAAGCCTATACTATACACCCACTCAAAAAGTTCATTTTTATTTTTCATTTTTTCCCCTCAACTTTTGTGATTATATAAATGTCTAGACGTTAGCGCACTTAATCATACTTAAGTACGGCATATAAGCGCTGTATTTAACTGTAAATGTTACGACCGTTCTGGGAGTGGAACATGAGATGCAACTGTTACGACTCATTCGCATCACCTCCCACCACAAAATATTACTGTCTTCTTATCTTTATTTTCCTATTTAAACTTACTTAAGGGTAAAAAAATCTTGTGACCAAAGTTTTTAATTCAAAAACTTGGGAAAGAAGGAAAAAGATGGATTTTTCATAAAAAAAATAATAAAAAAAAATCATACAGTGTGCCTCAGAAAGTGTTTGCTAAGATTTATAATTATTGTTTTTTTTAATATCTATTGATAATGTATCACGTATCTACGAGATCTACCTTACTTTTTCAATTAAATCAATATTTCAAAATCCTCTTTTTGGTAGGCCTTGAAGAATAGAAAAGAAACCTTCTTAATATACTGGTTGATTCAAACCACTGGGAAAACCAGAATTATTTCGATAACCGAGTTTTTTTTAAAACAAGTTCAATAGACTTGCGTGACTCTATTATATGCTTTTAAATGGATTCGAGAAAAATGTCTTGTTGGACATTATTATATTTTTCCATGGCCATTACCATTTGTGGACATATGCTCGTCTATCGTCACTGTGTGGCGGCATGCACATTTTTTTAGGGTCCCTTTTTAGGTTTGGTTTAAAACCTTCGGAGGTGCATTTGCGAACAAATATTTATATTAACTGTCGTTTTTGTTATCTACAATTTTGTGAACAAATGAAATGGATGAAATAAAAATATGAAATGGACATCACACATGAAATAAAATAAAACACAAGATTCATGAAATAAAAGAAAAAATTGGTGAACTGATCCTAAAGAATAGTCGAAAAATATATTCAAGGACGTTCGATTTTTTTTAGTCTTATATAAAATAGGTACTTTTTTATTCAATATTTAGAATGATCACAAATTTTAAATTGGATACCTAGTCCACCAAGGAACGGTCGAACGACGGTAAAAACATTATCCAACAATTCGTGAGGGTCGGTTTAACATTTTTTTTTATTTCATGAATCCATGAAATAAAAAATCCAGCTCAAGTGGTTTTCGAAATAATACCAGTGTCCCCGTCCTTTGAATCATCCTGTACATCAATATGCAGGGTGGTCCATTTTAATTTTCGCTGTCTAAATATATCCGAAACTATTATTTCTGTCATGCTATCACGGGGGAAATATTGTGGTGATCTTAGTAGAATTGTCAGTGTCGTCTTTCTAGGTCAAATTTTTTATATAACAATCTATTTTTTTTTTACCTGGATTCTTCATCAAATTCATAAGCTGAGACCTGAGACACAAGAAATAATCTCAGAATAATTTTCGGCCAACTGGCCAGATATGATGAAATTTGTAGGTAATGTTATTTTTCATCACCTCAAAGCGAGAAAGTTATAGGGTTCGAAAAAAATATCCAAAAACCTTTAATTGATTCCTGATAAAGAGACCTCTGAATGAGACGTCCCTGTACGTTTAGATATTATACTAGAAAACAAATGAAAATTTCAGCCACATGAGACTTCCCTGTACGTTTAGATATTATACTAGAAAACAAATGAAAATTTCAGCCAAACGAGACTTCCCTGTACGTTTAGGTATTTTACTAGAAAACGAATGAAAATTTCAGCCAAATGAGACTTCCCTGTACGTTTAGGTATTATACTAGAAAACAAATGAAAATTTCAACCACGTGAGACTTCCCTGTACGTTTAGGTATTATACTAGAAAACAAATGAAAATTTCAGCCAAATGAGACTTCCCTGAGGTATTATACTAGAAAACAAATGAAAATTTCAGCCAAATGAGACTTCCCTGTACGTTTAGGTATTATACTAGAAAACAAATGAAAATTTCAGCCACCTGAGCCACATGCACCCCGTACGTTTTAATTTTCTTCTATTTGAAAACTTGTTATGATTATTTTATATCCAACTTTCTGCTGAAAACTATTTTTTTTACAAACTTTACTTACTCTCTCTTTCTTAGAATAGAGATGAGCTATCAATCATGTGGCTCAACACATTGCATGGTGTGGTAGAAAACAGTTTGACAGAAACATTTTCTTATGAACTGTAAAGTATGGTGGAGTGGGAAAATGTTTTCCTACTACCATACATAGCCTGCTAGAGATATAGATAAATTGGTGGAAATAATTTTTAGCTGAGACCCAAAAAATTTTGTCAGTGAAGTCTGAGGAAATGGCGTCATCGTGATGGAAAGTCTTTTTCTATCTACAATAATAAAACTCAATATAAAGGTAGATAGATGTGTATCTCTGATTGTGTTATCGAAAATTGTAAGATATATCGGAAAATTGATAAGTATGGGCCCCCAAAAATCGTAGTCTGGACCCTAAAAAATGATCAAACTTAAAATTTTCCCGTTCGAATCCAAGCTACAACCGATTTTCTGATTTTTGTATGGAAAATAAGTTACTAATACACAGAACAGGAATGGTCACGTCTCTAATTTTTAATAAAAAAAATATTTAGATATAAACCGGGGTACATCTCTGCATTTTGTTAGCATTGGGGTCTGGTAAGGTCTCGCGGAAATACATTTCTCTCAATTTGATCTTCCCACTTCTCAACCCAATGATTTGGACAAACTGATTTGTAGCATTTCTTGAATATGTTACAATCTGGGTTCTTTTCACCTAACAAATGAGAACATCTTTTAAAATCAGTAAACATGGACCAACACCTGTAAATCATAGATATGAGTGTTGAGACATAAGAGAAATACAATTTGCTTAGCAGGAGAATACATACGAACCTTTTTTTGGAAACTTTTTTTTCAATGATCATTAGCCTCTCGTGCCGACAGGGGTTTGCTGGGGACGCTAAAATGTTTCACTTTATAGGAATAAATGGTTAAAAAAAAAGAAATTTTGAGGGGGGAGATTTTTTTTTTTTCTCGTGACGATTCCAAAGGTTCATTATTGAAAATAATAAACCAAAAGATCCGAGTTATCCGGGAATAATATAACATCTTTTGCCATTATTGACCTAGGCCGAAATCGATCTGACAATATTGTCAAAAAAAAAAAAAAAAAAAAAAAAAAAAAAAAAAAAAAAAAGACTCGAACCCATAAGCGCCAACTTAAAACAAATCAGTTGGTCCGGTAACGTCATTACTCTTTACAGCTAATTATTTTAAAACAGCCATTTTTCATTACTTCCTACATAAGATCGCAAGGCGTCCCGCTTTTGTGTGAAAAAAAAAAAAAAAAAAAATTGGTTGAAAAATTTGGTATCATGTAGTTACCCTGCCAGAATTGTTATGATGGTGAATGTATCACCTACTCACCACACACTGATATTTACTTGCTGAAATCTTGGATCAGGTTGACACGTAGACAGTTGGTATCCATCTGTTATTGGTTTGCAAATCATTCCATCTTTAATAAATTCACCAGGCTGAAGCATTGTACCGTCATTATTCGACATTTTTTTTTTTTTTTTTTTTTTTATACCTGAGTTCTTTAATTAGTAGGTACTACAAGTAATTTAATCAACACTGACAAGGTGAGATTTAATAATAAAATTAATGAGTGGTTATTTTCATTGGTGTCTGCATTGTTGATTGTGCGAAATTTGATAACTAGCCTAATAGTTCCTGTGATTGCTTTGGTTTCATTTTCTTTTATTATTCTCAATAATGAATCTTTGGAATCGACTATGATTTTTCCATATACGAAGTATAGGAAAATAAAGTATTGCATTGGAGAACATTTTTTATGCCTTTTTTTTCTGGACGAATTATGACGACTGCATTCAAAAAACGCGTTCGCGCATCTACAGCCTTTCTTATTTCCCTTTATTATTAGTCCGGTTTTGATGAAATTTGGCAACAATATTTCTTGAGGCCATTATTCGAGCCAAAATCTTAACATTGGAGATAGTATACCCTCCGGGATCCATTTATGGGTTAAAAGTGTCATTTTGGGGTGACCCTCTAGCACCCAAACGCCAAGCCCCAATTTGATTAAATTTAAAACAGATACTCTTTGTAACATATCATCGATTAATTTTGTGTCTCATGGCGCTATCTTCATCCGGCGTTCTTTAGGACACCAAACCTGAAATTCGGTTCACTTCTCTAAAACTGGCAATTTTAATATAATTTTGATGAAATTTAAAGGAGACACTCTTTGTAATATACCATCGGCAAATTTTGGGTCTCATAGGGCTATCTTCATCTTGGGTTCTTTAGGGCACCAAAGTTGAAATTCGGGTTACTTCTATAAAGCTGGTCATTTTTCTCTAATTTTGATGAAATTTAAAACAGACACTCTTTATAATATATCATCGGCAAATTTTGGGTCTCATAGGGCTATCTTCATCTTGGGTTCTTTAGGGCACCAAAGTTGAAATTGGGGTTACTTCTATAAAGCTGGTAATTTTTCTCTAATTTTGATGAAATTTAAAACAGACACTCTTTATAATATATCATCGATAATTATGGCGCTATCTTCATCTGGGGGTCTTTTTGGACACCAAACCTGAATTTCGGGCCACTTCTCTAAAACGGGGAATTTTAAAAAAATCTCAAGTGGTATTGAACTTTTAAGAAATTTACATAAACATTTAGAATATTGTAAAAACAATGACTAAATCCTTGTTTTTTGAGGTCAAAAAAGTAGAAATTTATTAAACACAATTTACCCCATAATACTTCATCGTGGAAAAAAATTGAAAATATGGCAATTATTATAATTTTACTTATTTGTAATTATTATTTTTTTATTTTTATATAATTTTACTTATTTTTAATTATTTTTTTTTATTTTTATATAATTTTCCCTATTTTTAATTATTATTTTTTTATTTTTATATAATTTTACTTATTTT
>CM022878.1:32827672-32864318 GCA_012654025.1 Pachypsylla venusta | reverse complement strand
AAAAAAAAAAATGGAAAAAAAATCTTGATTTTATGTGACCTCCAGCAATATTCAGAAGATTGCGACTCTTGTTTTTATTATCGCCCAGCATTAGAAGCCAGACCCACTATGTGGATGCAATAGCAATTTAACAGGCTATTTAGCAACACTAGGATAAGTTCAAATACTTCAGCCAAAAACCATTCAATCAGCTCCTCTGAATCCCGTCCGACACAGCATTACCATCAATAGTTAGTGGTGATCCACAGAGATTTAATTGTCAGGTGGGATATGAAACATCGGGAATTCCTCCTGAATTCTTCTTGAAGTTTACTGAATTAATCAATTAAGTTTAATATTTTTCCACTGACCAAGTACCCTCTCTTCTTCAGTGTCAATCAACTCATTTAGACGACGACAGT
Organism: Pachypsylla venusta; assembly: GCA_012654025.1. Classification (NCBI taxonomy): domain Eukaryota; kingdom Metazoa; phylum Arthropoda; class Insecta; order Hemiptera; family Aphalaridae; genus Pachypsylla; species Pachypsylla venusta. The sequence goes on along the minus strand of CM022878.1, from coordinate 32,863,917 downwards.
TTAATTTTAAAAATTGTCCATCATGAGGATTTCTTCCTTAACCCGACTATGCGCTGTTTGCGCCCCCTAAGGTTTGGAACCTCTACTGTAGGGACACTTAAAGAGGTGCACTTTGCGACGTGAAGTAAGTAAATTCTGCCTTTAGTAACAATCAATGTAATTTTTGGCTCTCGTACTCTTCAAGTATTAATGAAATATTCTCTCCTTTGGACCACTCTGAGATATATTTTGAAAGGAAGTCAACTTTTGTTGAGAGGATTTTATTACGTTGAAAAGGCAATATGGGGACACCACAACATAGCCACATTCTACGATTTTCAAAGAAGCCCACAAATGAAGGAAAGAAAGTCATTTTTATTATTTTTCAAAAGAAAAAAGTGGAGAGCTTTCTAATACTTTCTTTGTTCCTGAGAAAGTTGAATGACACACAGGACAAAACACTTAACTCATTGGAAAAGAATATCTCAAGCAAAATGAAATTTATGGACACCTGCTGGTTTGTTGAATTGTCCTTTTTGGTCTCTGATTTCAATTTCCGTCACTATAGCATTTTCTTTGTTACAAGCTTCATTCGTCTTTGTTACAACCTAGCAATACTTTCTTTTAGATTTTATCATCATGTTTTCCTGTTTTTTTTTGCAACATCTTGTTTGTAAATTTATTTTTGACCTAACTAACGAAAAGGAGTAAAAAATAATCGTTTTTATATGTTATAATAAAAATAAAATGTTATCAATCAATAATAAAATGTTATCAATCCATCACAATAAAATTAAATTTAAGGACTGATGATTGTCGCTGCAAACATTTGACTCTGATGCTGATGTGACTCTATGATTGTTTTATTCCACTTTGGAAATCAAGCCATGAAAAATTAAGGTAGTCCTTAGGTCGCCCAGACATCAACCCGGCATGGGCATGATTCCGTTTGAAGTACTCTCTTCAAGTCTTCCTATCCGCTGTGGAAATTAAAAATATATTAATTAAATTGATAATCTCGCTCCATATGGTGATAAAGATAAACAATAATCAGGAAATACGATTTTTATGCATGCCCAAAAAAACGACGCCAATCGGCTTAACAAAAATCGCAGTTTCTTAGTTAAAAAAATCAAATTGATAAATTAATTTAATTCAAAATTACATGTAAATCTTGCAAGCATCATTAATTAAGACATGGATATGTGTGCAACACGGATGCCCTGATATCGCACCTTCAGTGCATTGCAAAATCGGCATGGACGCTCTTCCGAAACAATAAGGATGATGGCGTTTCTTAGAAGAAATGACTTTTTTTATTCCACTCACCCCATTTTGCACGACATAGTAATGTTGTCGTGCAGAAAAGTATGCCGTTTCTTTTTATTATTATTTTGGCAATGTAAAATAACATTTTTTAAAATGAAAATTAAATTCTAAATTATTTTGGGCATTATTATCTCTTCTTGATTTTGGAGGACGTACAGAAAACGACGAAGGACAATTTAAATTTTCTATCCACCTCACGTAGGTTATAAGGCGAGTTGGGTGTGGGAGGGCTGGGGGGATACATGTTTCTTTACTTTTCACTGTATCCAGATGAAAGCCTAATTCACTCAATTTTCCTTCGAAATTCAGTTCTTTAAATTTCTTAGTACATAATATAATCTTCTATGGGGTATATACAACAGAAAAGACAAACGAGAAAAGCGGATGGATTCTTTTTTTTTTTTTTTTTTTTTAAAAAAAAAAAGGATATCTTTTCTAAATGGAAGTTTTTGGAAACCGATAAATGATGAGTGAGTGAGGTGACTTCAAATGCTTTAATAGCACCCTTTCTTTTGTGATGCATTAAAAAATATTTAATGCAAACTTCAAATTTTGATATAGCAATGGTTAAAAAAAAACACATTGGAACATTTTACTCGTATGTCTTTACAAATTAAACAAATACAACATAAATACGAAGATGCCCGAGCGAAAATAACGTAACACCTTTCAATTCTATGTCCCGAGTGGATTAAGACGAAGTTGCCCGAGTGGAATTGCGACGAAGATGCCCGAGTGAGACTAAAAGTATCACTTTGAGAGTGACTCTTTTATTGGTAACGCTTTTCGATGCTATGTGCCAAAGTAATGACATAAAATGTCAAAAAGCATTTTTAATTATATCAAATGGCTGAGGTGGCAAATTAAATTCAAAATCAAAAATAATTACAACTGACATTTCAATAATCATAACAAGTTGCTCAGTTGTCATCCGATCCATGGCACAATGAATTAAAGCATCAAGGTTAGAAGAAGGACAAAGTGTAAAAAAATGCGTGAGGCTCTTTTTAATGCATTCACTAAACGAAACAAACTTAATTTATTGATTCATGCTAGATGGCGCCACACATAGTTATACCTACCAAACAATAATTTCTTATCTCCCTTTCCTAGTCACCCTGTGTATATTTTCTAGATTTTATTCTAAGTTTCCACTTAATAAGCCTTTAACTGAAGTACAAAATAATGTCCTCCTTTGTATTCAGTGTATGGGGAACATATCCCTGGCATATAAACGCAACTCCTATGATTGGGTAGAACTAATTTAGCATCCTATTTTCGACTACTTCAAAGTTCATCATAATTTGACTTTCAAAATGTTTCTTCTCTAAGTTTTCTATTTTCTACGAAAAACTTTGCATTTTAATAAAACATTATTTAGATTTTCAGGGAGCACATATGCGGGAGAGGTTATTAAGAAGCCGAATTTCATCTAAACTTAAACGCAAAGCCCATTTGGGTTTTATACTAAATGACTTACAGACCGTAACTCCATTATGGCTAAACGAAGAAACTTGAAATTTGGAACACAGAACTTTTCTTTTAAAACTTTTAGATTTTTGATATTTGGGCATTATAGCTTTATTACAAGTACAAGGTTTTTTGATTTACAACTTTCAAAAAAGAATCTTAGTTATCATTCCAACTTCCGTCATATTAAATTTCCTATAATTGTCCTGAAAATGCTACTTCTCAACCTCAGGGTGGGTAAGTACCACCGCACCGGTCCAAGTGGAACCGCTCCCCGGTTAACACCGAATATAATGTGCGAGCACACTTTGCAATGGAGTTTGTAAGTTTTCAGCAAATGGAGAGTGAAAACCGGATGGGATTTTAAGTAGGTATTTTCTAAAAAATATTTGGTCCGATCCCGGTTTCGAACTCGTAACTCTGCACTAACTGAACATAATATTGCATACTATGTTCTAAATTAAGACTTTTTCTGGCGTATCGAGTTTTTAACATTGTTTTGGTCATTCCAGAAGGAAACTTGCAAACCAATTGATTGGAAACTTGCAAACCAACTAGCCACATTGACTTCACCCAGCCTGGGTTGGGCCGAAAATAGGACGAAAAAAACCTTAGTAAAACCTCACTCGATGTTGCTTAACTTCTCTGATCAACGGGAACTGGTGTGTTCAACGTGCCATAGGAACAATTAAGAACTAAAAACTAAATGACCAACTAAAACGTTCTCGCTGTGAGTTAATTTTAGATTATCGGAACGTAAATTAATAAATTAAACAAATGAATATAACTCGAAAACCGTTTGATATTTGTTAGTTTCGTTTACTTTTCTGGAGTTCTAGACCAAATTGTTTGGATAGGGTATTGGAATATATTTAGATACTTGGCGATGCCACGGACGGTTATGTTTGCAGAGGATAAAAGTTGTCAATATTATAAAGTGCTAGCTGTTTGCCCGTGCTTCGATACGGTCACAGAATTCAACAGCAATTTCGAGATTGCGATAACAAAGCTTCTCAAGTTTGAAACCAACCCCCAGGGTGAGCACAGCTCCTATTTTAAAAAAAATCAATATTCTACTCAAGGATATTACTTTCATTACTGCGGAACACCTTTACGAGTAGGTATATCGAATTTCTTCTTTCTCGCTTATCCCGAAGTGGTACTGCTGTGATGAAAACCGGCCATAAATCGTGGAGAAACCGGAATATTTCAATTTTTATAGGGGGGGGGGGGGNGGGGGGGGGGGGGTGTCCATCCTTTACCAGAAAATTGCAAAGAAATTCAATAAAAAGCGTAATTTTTGGTGGTAAAGGGGATGTGTGTGTTAAAGTCTCTAGGTTTAGCCATCAGGAACTACGTTGAAAATGAGTCAGACAGTACGTCAGTATACCAACTGGGCTTTGTCTTTTATAAGTATAGATAGATCAAATGTAATATTTATCACTTTTTTTAACCTTTGAAATATTTCTACATCTGAAGTTGGTGTTTGTGAGTTCCCCGTTTTGGGACATTGGATCCCAAAAACTAGCAACCTCAGAAAAAAACACAATTTTCGCAGCTTATGATCGATTTTCTGAAAGAAAGATCTCTATCCTAACGAGATGGGGACCATGTTATTAAAATCAAATTAAAAAGGTGAGTTTAGCATATTTTTAAAAACCATATTATTTTTCTTCTAAAAAATGTGTAACTTTTAATGAGCTTTCAGAAGTGAGTAAAATGTTGACATATTTTGAACCATTGCGAGTACAGTTCCCCAACATATCTTTATATTAGAGAGAGAGGGAGATTATTTTGACACCCCCAGTCTTCCTATAAAGCAATGGTTCTCAAACTTTCCCTTTACATTCAAATTAGGTATATGTCCGAAATGAATTTTATCATATCCCTCCCTTTCCTTTCCCCTCTGATTGTATCCTTATAAACTGAAAAAGAGAAAAAAAAAAATCAAAAGATTAAGAAAAATCCTTATAGTGAAAAAAAAAATGAATGTCCAGGATCTAGGACATTTATGTAATGATTTTTACTCAATCTCAAATTCCCATACCCACTTCAATCATAAATTTCAAATTCCAATGTTGCGTAACACTTACCCCCTTCTCATCTTCTCTACCATTATTGTGGGCAATATTTGTTTCATTACAGGCCTATTTAATTCCATTCATCGCTCAACATTTACCTCTAAAATCCCCCCTCCTCTCTCACACTCTATCGTTCCCCCAGAATCTCAAATCACCCACATTACTTTCCAGCTTTCTCTATGGACTCCACCCTATAAATTAACTGAGTGTATACATTATTTATTATTTTACATGAGGAGTCTGCAATAATAATATATTTATATAAAAAAAACTTTTCATATCCTCAGATATTTTTTTACAGGAAAATTTTAAGTTACATTCAACAAACCCCTCTCCTTATAGCTCCCGGTTCTCTCTCTCTCTAGATCCTATCTGCATATTTTGAAGAAAAAAAATGTAATAAAGTTTTATTTTATTTTAATACATTCTCTGGAAAAAAAAAATCTATTCCGGAGGAAAGGAAATCATTCCCTGTTTGAAAAAGTATAAAGGTAAGGTAATATGAGCTATTCAAAAAAGTGAAATTCTTTTGCACTTTATTTTTTCTTTTTTTTTTGTGAAAGGTTTTAGGCAAGTTTATGAATTTTACTTTGTGTGAATGAAAATTATTTGAATCTTGATGCTCATACAGGATCGTATATTTATAATTCTTACTCATGTAATCTACCACACGTGATCTATGCTTGAAAATCAGAGAAGAAACTTGAGATTATGCGCAGGATTAAATTCTGATAATTATGTTTTGAAACTAATTTTCTTCACTTGTTCCCAATTCGAAGCGTGAGTTTGTATCCCTCACCTGACACTATATAAAATATACAGTGTGTTTAAGAATGACCCCCTTAAGTTTTGAACAGTTTGGAATCTTTTATTTTTTTATTATAGATTTGGAAAGTGTGATGTTCACACTAGATTTTTCAATAGCATTACTGACAGAAATCACAAATTTTGTCAGAGTTTTTTTTTTATCATTTTAAGAAAGTATTTAAGATTGCTAGAGAATATCTGTTATGCACATGCAGTTTGAACATTTCCTCTCATATGCCAAACGTGGTAAGGAGGAAACAGCTTTTGTATATTTCTCAAAATCTTATTTATTCGAGATGTTCTCTGGTGGTATGAAATCTTGGTGTCAGACTACAAAGCCTAATATACTGGGTTTTCTGTTTTAGCCCAGAACATTAGCCTTTCAAGCGTTAGCCATGGAAAGCTATATTAGAAGAGATGGCAGGGCTAATTACTCTTTGGAGAATTTAGAAAATTGAGATCCGAGAAAGAAAGGAAAAAAAAATCAAACAACCTGCAAATTCCTCTATTCATTTTTCTTTACACTCTGGGTGGGATGACAACCCCAGTCTTTGTTTCATTTTTAAATAAACTGCCAAAAGGACAGTACATTACCAATCGTTCAAGAGGACTAAGATCCCATCATTAAAGAGGACTACGATCCAATTATTAAAGAGGACTACGATCCAATCTTTCAAGAGGATTACGATCTAATCGTAAGGTTAGAGAATCAAAATTAAACTGAAAAGTGCACAATAAAAGGATAATTAAAACACATAGAAAAATATAAAACAATGCTACAAATCAAAAGTTGCCCCGACACAAACTTTATAGTGGCCTATGCCGCCTATGCGATACGCAAGCCAACGATCATACCACGTTGAATACTAGTGTATTCAACGGGTGAGGTCAATGTGGGTAGCTGGATTGCAAGTTTCGAGAGAATGGAGGGTAAAACCCCCGTCTTGAATGACCAATAGATGTTAAATTCTGGGTGAGGTCATAATTTTCACCAAAGTTTGACATGGCCTTTTACTTTTTCTCGAGATCCATAAAGTTGTCACTCTTCCCGAGTCCCAAATTTTATGATAGGTACTGATTCCTATTTCCAAAGAAAGATTATCTCACAATGATAATGATAAACAACAACCCTGTACTGCATCATGCACAAAGTTGTCACTCTTCCCGAGTCCACAAATATAAATATTCAGGAAATTAAATGGTGGAACGAAAATTGCTATCAGTCTCAAATGATTTTTGTATTATTATGACTGACTTTTTCTTCTTGAGGGGATTATGGGCTTATCGAGGCGAAGAATATTTTTTAGAATGATTCGCAACAAAAGTTTATTACCTTTGTCATATATTTTGTCTATCTGAAAATCAAATCCGATTAGCCTAGCGGGGGATACATCAAGAAGGATGTGTATTTGATCACGCTAATTTCCTTTGAAATCATAGGATTTAGTGTGTATCCACTTTTACTTAGAAAGATGTTCAAAAATGACATTCTAAACCCTGTGACTACCTTAAGCTTCGCCTGGTTCACTAATTTTGTAAAAATATGTTCACTTGTTCTCAGCTACCCATCATATTCAAACACCCTGTATACTTAAAAAATGCAATCGTGTGTACCTTAAAAACGTTGATTTATCAACAACTATGAGTAGATTTAATACCTGCGCAATGGAAAACACCTACTTCCATTCGAATATTCACTTGAACTTTATTTTCTTGAATGGAAGTATGTGTTTTCCATAGCACAGGCATTTAATCTACACATAGGTACATACGAATATTTACTTGAAATTTATTTTCTTGAATGGAAGTATGTGTTTTTCATTGCACAGGTATTCAATCTACACATACATTCGAATATTTACTTGAGATTTGTTTTCTTGAATGGAAGTAGGTATGTGTGAATATTTTTTTAATACCTGTGCTATGGAAAACACATACTTCCATTTAAGAAAATAAAGTTCAAGTGAATATTCGAATATATGTATAGATTTAATACCTGTGCAATGGAAAACACATACTTCCATTCAAGAAAAAAAAGTTCAAGTGAATATTCGAATGTATGTGTAGATTCAATACCTGTGCAATGGAAAACACATACTTCCATTCAAGAAAATAAAATTCAAGTGAATATTCGAATGTATGTGTTGATCTAATACCTGTGCAATGAAAAACACATACTTCTATTCGAGAAAATAAAGTTCAAGTGAATATTCGAATGTATGTGTAGATTTAATACCTGTGCAATAGAAAACACATACTTCCATTAAAGAAAATAAAGTTCAAGTGAATATTTGGATGTATGTGTTGATTATAATACCTGTGCAATGAAAAACACATACTTCCATTCAAGAAAATAAAATTCAAGTGAATATTCAATCAAGTCACAATCGCGGTTTTCGACCTTTTGGTACAATCGAATTCAAAGGAGGTTCACTGTCTACGACTGACAATCATAAATTTTCCATATTTGTTTGTTTTCTTTTTTAGAATAAAATACCTAAAATTGAATGAGCGAGTAATAAAAAAATCTAATTGTAGCTCTCTTTATAGAAATATATAAATATGCTAAAAAATTTATTTATTTTAGCTAAACTAACTTTTATTTTTAGCACATCAAGTGGAAATTAAATTGCTGAACTATCAAAGGGGAACATCAGAGAAAAGTTTTTAGTTATTTTAGCATTTTTTCTGCAGTTCACTTCTGAGTATTATGATGCTATTATTGGAATTAAAAGTCGTGTGGGGAGGAGAGAGGTCATGGCACCCGAAAGAGATGGANCCAAATCAATCCTAAAAATTTAGTGTTAGTTTTAAATTTCAATTGATTTCCATTGTAAAGAATTTTTATTTAGATTTTCAATTACATTTAATTCAAATATATAGACGCCAGCGTCTATGTCTCGTTGTATACACCAGTTCCCGTTGGATCACTGAAATTAAGCGACGCCCTACGAGGTTATACCGAGTGGGTGCTCACGTAGGTTCTCGAAAGATTAGTAAGGAGACGTTAAGCAAAAAGAAAATATATACTCTATTCAAATTCCTATAAAGAAATATGGTACCCCACTTGAAAACTCACTTATAGATATAAATGAGTTTGTGTTAATTAGGGATTGGTCTAGGGTCTCATTTCAAGTGTGTGTTGTCTACATTTCACAGGGCTACTAGTATAAAAATGTCGGAATGGAGTTCGAAAGTTATTGCGGTAAAAATATAGAGACAGATAAGGGCTGAGTCTGTGCTGATAAAACATAAAAACTTACCTTGCTATTTGGTCAAGAAAGAAAGAAAAAAACAAATTGCAATTTTTATCTTCCGAACTATTGAAAAGGATCTTTGTAAGTTCATGTAGAAGAAAATGCTTCGAGTGACAACAATCAGAACTGAAAGGAACTCATATGAGGTCAAAAAGTAAATCGAGGGATGATGACGGTAATGAGTGCATATACGGGAAACAGTAAATAAGAAAGAAAACAATATGAAAAGTTGTGCGAAAACAAAAATTGTTATTTTCCCTTGACAATGTAACGCTTTTAAAATGAAATTTATGTAATGTACTGCGACAAGCCAAACCACATGGAGGAAAAAAAGCGTAAAAAAAATGTTCGGAACTTTTAGCTGAAAAAAAATGTTGGAGACTTTTAGTTGGAAAAATAGTCTGGAGTGTGAGGACCGTGGGGAGGTTAAAACATCTGCAGAGATTTGTTAAAAGGGCCATCATTAACAACTGGCAACTGAAATAAACTTCGATATTTTATACAGTGTTTTGCAACCTAGCTTTGACGATCAAATATTATTCAGGTCGCGATGGATGATTGATGTTCATATCTCGTTTCCTAGGTTAAATGATAAAAAGTTGTAAATCAAAGATTGCACTTGAATTTATCAAAGACGCGTTTATGCAAAAAGTGTCATTTTTTTGCGTTTGTCAAAAGTGATAAAACCTTATTTCCTGTTTGTCGACTTATTTATTCAGTGTTGAGGAACCAACTAAGAGTCGCCACTGCTTCTCTTTGTATAGGAAGTTGGTTCTTCAAGACTTATTGATTCAGCATAAAATATAGCATTTAATAGTGGGAACGTATATTTTAGAGAAGTGCTGATGTTGTTTATAGCTGCTGTAGGTCTGTATAATATCTATAAAATAAAATATTCAACGAGTACAAGCTGCATTCCTGTCAGTCACTAAACCGCATCTGCATTACTTTTCAACACATAAACTTTAAATAAAAGCAGTTCTAAGTTTTTTTTATTTACTTTTGTGTTTTTTTATGCGTCACGTCCCAGAAAATAGAAGTGCACAATCCGGGGGTCAAGAGGTATGTGAAGTGAAGAGGTTACAATTTTTAAGTCTGGATAGAGCTGGCAGGGGACGCGAATTTGACTTTTCTCTTAATTTTATAGAGAGGAGACGATTTTACATGCCAACGAGTATTTTTCTACGATTTTCTAAAGAAACAGGGAAAAAGAAAGTACCATTTCTTTGATATTCCTTGGACGGAAAAAAATTGCATCTTGTCACTCTGGCAATATGAAAAAAAAAATCAAATTTTGAGGGGGATATTTTTTTTCGTGACGACTGCAAAAGTTCATTTTTGAAAATAATAAACCAAAATTTAAAAGATTGGCGAAAGAAGCGTGGTAATATTTTAATTCTATATTATTATTCTTACTTTTGCAAAAAATTCTAGTATGTAATCTAAAAAAATATTCTTTTTTTCCTCCGCGCTATTCATGGTTGCTAGTTACCGTTGACTGAAATTAACTATTTCGAGTCTAATTATAGTACCCAAAGTTCGGGGTTATTTATAAGTCAGTCAGTACGAGACACACCATTTCATTTCATTTCATTTGGATTGTATTCTTGGTGAACATTACAAGCATATTTCCCAGTTTTACACACTATTACTCGTATTTTGATTGGAAAACATTAAGTCTGTAAATTATTCTATCTTCTTCCTCTTCTTCTTCTTTTACATTAACTTATCCCTCTAAAACAGGGTCGATATTTTTTGTCAGTCTTTTCCAGTTTGATCTGTCTTGTGCGTCCTCCTTTTTAACTCCCTTCTCCTTCATGTCCTTTGTCACGTATTCTCTCTAGTCTTTTTTTGGTCTTCCTCGTTCTCTTTCTCCAGCCACATTAATGTGCCTTACCTTCTTTCCAACATAGTTATTATCTCTTCTCTCCACATGACCATACCACTGCAGGCTTCTCTCCTGCATCTTCCTTGAAATCTCCACAACCTTAACCTTTTCTCTGATTACTTCATTTCTTATTCGATTCCCTAAATTAATTTATAAATCCGTAAATTATTTTATAAAATTTAGTTTTCTGTGTGTTTCAGCACCGTTCTTATTTTCCACAGTCCGCGCCTGATACATTCCGCTCATAGCTTGTATTAGAGAATATATGACGGACTAGGGAATGGAAGGATCACGTAAGAATATCCAACAATAAATATCTCTGACGATGATAGAGTTTTATCCATTAACCTAATAAAAGTTTTTAGTATCTTTCTTATCCCAATGTTTAATATGAGTGTCAGATGAATGAGATAAATGGCACCGGAGTGAGCACCAGATGCTAGAATGATCTTCAGATATTCTCAGTTGTTAGACGAATGGCCAAACCTTTGCAAAGGGTCTGTTGATTTCACCTCCTGATTTTTTCATGATTCATTTCTCTCTATACTAGGTTTGTTTGGGGTAACGACAACTGTTGATAATTTATCTGTAAACTGTCAGAACGTCCTTAAATTTCTCCAAAAGAATCATCAATTTAAATCAAGGAGCTCCGCTCCTTAAAATACACTTCACATTACTCATCAGGGTAATAATTAAAAATAACATATCTTATCTAATGTATAAAATTCTCGTGTCACAGTGTTTGTTATCATACTCCTCCAAAACGACTTATCCGATCTTAATGAAATTTTGTATGTACATTCGGTAGGTCTGCGAATAGATTTTTATCTATAATTTAATAGAATTGAACACCAAGTATATTGGGTAAGACGTGTTGGGAGTCAGGTTCCAAAAAAATAAAATGCGTGTTGAAGTATGCGCAAGGTTAGGTCTGCGACCTAACCTTGCGCCTAAACTCAGCAGACTTCAACACGCATTTTTTTTTTTTTGGAACCTAACCCAATACTACTCCCAACACGTTCTACACAGCTTAATAACCCGTTACTACTCCCCATGTTCTACATATAGGTTAACAAACGTGTATGTAATATGTATTCTATGTGCATACTCTGATCGCGTTTAAACGGTTGTACCTCGGTGATATGATTATTAATGTGGGAGTCAGATTTATTATCATTTTTTTCTNTGGGGTTAAAACCATTTCTCTAGCTAAGGTTCAACTTCTTACCAGATTGTTTTGGACGAATTTCTCTCAGGAGATTAGTGACCCAATGATACTCACGCTCCAATTGAGTAGGACACTGCAATCAAAAATCACATGAGAGGCTGTTTCCCCTTCCTTCCCACATAGTGTCAACTATAGGGTTTCCCTAAATATTCCCATATTGTGTGTTTTCTAAGATACATTGTCCCGTTCTTAGTCCAGTGATCAATCTCATATTGATTTATATTTAAGCGAAGAAGATCAGCAGTTAAAGATTTTGATGGTTTGGCCATATTTTTTTTCTGCTGTTTTGTTGTCCTGAAGTTTTAGTCCAGTGAGACACTAACTCTCCCTGATACCAGTTACTGTTTCGCGACCAATGAAGGGAATTTCGCTTTGTCCTGGGGAGAGGATGAAACTAATCATCTCTAATTAACATCTTCATATTTGTATGTACAGTCGGTGAAGATGCAGGTATTCATTAAACGTATATTCTTGTCATGATTTTACTGGATTTCCATCAAATAGGCAGTCGGCGAAGATGCAGGTATTCATTAAACGTATATTCTTGTCATGATTTTACTGGATTTCCATCAAATAGGCAGTCGGCGAAGATGCAGGTATTCATTAAACGTATATTCTTGTCATGATTTTACTGGATTTCCATCAAATTCAGATGTTTCAGAAACGTCTAGTGTTCCACTTAATCTCCGAAGGATGGTAATGATGGGATATTATCCTGTACAATTACATTCTTCATGATTTTTTCTGAATGCACATTTGGAAAGCTGAACTTTTATTTTATTCAAATGAACTGCAAATCAAATGTTAGAACATTAGAATATTGAGCAGGGTGGGGTTTACATTTTGCAATATCTAATTTCTGTTTGACCTTATCTAAAGATATTGTAAGAGAACGTGTCGAGAAATATGTACGTGTTTCTTTCTAATCAGAATAAGGTCAACTTTAGAGTTTTTTACTGGACGCTCGTCTGCTGGATATTATGAGAGATAACGGAACTATATTTGTCTCATTAGTAATATGAATAATTTTCAACCAAGAAAAAATCTTCATTACTGTGGGCTCTTGACACGAAACCCCCATGTTTAATTGATTGTGCTCATTCGGTATTATTACATCATTATTATTTTCAATTTAATATTTCAAAATGACTGCAAACATCCTACCATATCTAAATTTAATAATGAAAAGTGTTTAAATTTATAATCATAAACGTGGAATACAAAAAACACTGTAGATAAATTAAAACTCAACTGGTCGGTTACAGGACTCAGATTTCTTAAGAGAGGTAGTACTGTGTTTGGTTAAAAAAAATGTAGCCATCACATCAGTATCAAAAGGAATAAAATTTGACACAGCTGTCTACCACCAAAACGGAGAAGTAATAAGAGGTAGTCAGTTGAAATTTGTTCAAATTGTGTATTGTTGCGATCTTCACCCCGCCAAATAATAAAAATCTGAAATAAACCGAAGATGTGGAAGCTCCTGTATGGAAACAACTTGCACATATCCTATTTCCTAGATGCGGTGCGCGAGTCTCCCCTACTCTTCAGTAAAATAGAACTAGGTAGTATGAAATCCCCTTGAAAATCACTAATAAAATTTGCTTCAAAATTTAACAGGTGTGAACTCAAAACATATTTCATAGAATTTATTTAAATATATGTAAATTTATTTAAGGGTCCAAAGTTTTGTATATATTTTATGATATTATACAGCTCTCCAGCTCCAGCTTTGAATGAACAATCAAGTTAAAGGTTGTTCGAGTAACAATAACTTCACAAATTTTATCTAGTCAGAAAAAGTTGCCACTTGGGGTGGCTCCGGTAGGATTGAGCCACAGGTCTACAGGAGATACTATTGTCTGATTTGGCTGTTTAGGTATCCGGATACTATTCAATTCTTGATATATGGAAAAACATTTGGAGAGAATGAAAGTGGATAATATTCTGTGTGTTGCTGATAGTGTCTTGTTTTAATTTTGTTAAATTGGGATACTATGTCAAGTAAAGCCATAATGAGGTAGATAGTATAATACTATATCTTCACTTGACTGTAAAAAACAGTTTCACAGTCAAGTGAAGATATAGTATTATATTATCTACCTCATTATGTGTCTTGTTTTGTTTGAAGACTACAAATAAAAAGTTTTCTTGAAACATTTTTTCGACGAACTCGTAGATCAAACCTTTGCTTCGGCCAGGTGTATGAGTGTGCGCGCGAGTGCCAAACGCGTCACCAGCGCGAGGTACCGGTTCGACTGTATTGAAACCTGGTCAGATATAGTCGACGTTTCGTTGTATTTTACTGGTTTGTAATCACATAATGGGGGGATAGGGGGACAAATCTTGTCCCCAGATTTTTTTTCTCTCCATATAGGGTACATCTCATGTCATGAATGTTTGGTTATTAATCCCAACTATGTGTCTAAGGAAAAATTAATGGTAGGAAGAACCTACATACGGGCGAAAATACAGTTTATAAATAACTGTTTGATGTCCGCAACTTCTTAAGTGTCTAGAATTCCTTTTTATTTTTGCTGAAATATTGCCAAATATTTCATAGCTAGCAAAAAAAGACTGGATTATCTATTTTTCCTGATGGTTTTGAGTAGAGTGGGGGTATAAAGAGTAAGGGATGTAACTTTCCCCTTTGGGCTGTGTAGTTATACCTCTAAAAAGAGTCTTTTGGCGATAACTTGCTTACAGTTCAAATTTTGATTTTTTACTTCCTTATTACGTTCTGGCCAAATTTCAAGTGTCTGGGTAAATTGAGCTACCTTGATTATGAGTCAGTCAGTCAGTGNTGTCTGGGTAAGCTAGCATTGAGCTACCTTGATTATGAGTCAGTCAGTCAGTGGGCCAGTATTCCAAGTGGGCTTTGCGTTTTGTAAGTATAAATAGTTATTGGAGTATGAAATCTACGTATATGACGAGCTGGCAGCCCTTAGCCGATATATCTACAGATTATAATAGGCTTACTGAGCCGTGCATCATATTTTATTTCCTTGTAACTTCAATTATTAAAACTTGAAAAGTAAATCCGTATAATTTGATGTTGTGCTGTGCGCCCTATCATGTGTGTGGAGCTGAAAAACATTCCAACACTTTGGTCATTTTTCACATTAATGTAATTTATGTTTGGATATGGGAAGTGAGAAGGGCAATTGTTCTCTTTTGTTTTTAGCGGGTCATAACGGCAGTGAAGGGATATCTCATATTTCCGTTTCCCATATAGGTATCCTTTCCTCTCCTTCTCTGCTCACTGTCTATCCTGTTTGCCCTGACTTCCTTTTCACTCTTTGTTATTATTATTTTTTGTTGTGTTCTTTTTTTCAAATTGCTTTTACCTCGTACTAGAACTTTAACTATGTCTGTCTTTTATTGTTAGCCTTGATAGAAATCTAGTTAAGAGTCCTAAAGTTCTGCGTTTTCAGGCCATTTTATATAGTCTAGAAATATATTGAAGTGAACAGAACATATTTTGAGAGCAGCACCGATTTGACTTCAAATGATTCTAATAAAATTAATTCCAAATAAATCCAATAGACAGCAACACCACTCCTTTATATTTGAGTGTATACTGAATAATCTGGAAAGTGAACTATGAATTTACTTCTTCGTTCGAGATTCGAGAACATTGTAGAAAAGTATAGTGAGTTCTTTATTTCAGGAAAGAAGGCTTCAGTGGTATGCGACAGATAGGAACTACGTGCGAAAGAAAGTTGTAAAAATGGAATTGGAAGGAAGTATGAGACGTGGAATGTCGCAAAAAACTGAATTAAATGAGGAGCCGTTATCGGCGGGGATTAGAGAATAGGGCTGATTGGAAGGGACTGACCGAAAATACTTGAATGGGGAAGAACTTATGTATAGGGTAGGCATTCAACTGTCCAAACTTTCTCAACGCTACCAGTTTCAAAAGACAATGCCGCGTACGAACTCTTATAAATTTTTAAACACATAATATCAAAAGGGAAAATAGTTGGTTTAAAAGTAATAATTTTTCATTCTCCTTTGTTTTTTCCAGGTAAGATCCATTGTCAATTTTGCATTGTTATCGGGCGAGCATAAACATTGGTAAGTGAAATCTTTCCCGTCCTTTGTACGTACGAGCTGTTGTCTGCAACGGAAAGGCTTTCAGTCTATTTTTTTCTTTGCAAATATCGATAAATCAAAATTCAAAACTACTTTTGGGGGTTCATTTCCCGGTAGTTTGATATCTCTAAACGTCTCGTGTGTATAATTTTACCGTTGAAAACATAATTTCCGATCTTTTCTATTTTCTAAGTTTAGCGATCGTGGTATTACATTGAATATCGATCAGCCTCTCAGTATACTCACTGGGCTTTGTGCTCTACCTATTAGAAATTTTAAAAAAATACTCATTAGCATATTGTTGAAAATCAAAGTATGTACTGCGGACAGTGCTTAACTTTAGAATATTGAGAGTCCACTTAACTCACGATTCTCATCTAAGGGTAATACAGAAGATATTCATTCTACTTTGATCTAATTTTTCATATTTTGAGTACTTAATCAATTTAATATTCTATGAAGCAATTAAAAATTCAAATAGATACTTAATACATACATTTGAAATTTCAATTTCAGTAGAATATTTTATTACTAATTTGAATGGAAAATTTTACTTGCATTTTAATTTGACTGCAACATGTAACAAGTGCATCATACTGTTTCATTAGACAAGAACAAAATGCAATAATTTCAAATTGCTAGAATCTTTATGTAACTCTTTTCTTTTCTGTCATGAAATATAATTCATGATTAATATTCTGCGATCTGTTTTCGTCATTCATTTTCGAGACAGGATTAATTAGAAAAAGAATGGTAGGTATGAACTATATTTTTTGAGACAAGCACGATAAGATATAAGAAATCAACACTATAAAAACATTAAAATTAGATTTTGTTTTCTGCCTAAGTTATCAATTGTCATCATGTTCCTACACTTCTTTACTTTGAGGTCAATAATCATTTCACACCGGCCCAACATACGATTATAGATGGTGTCAACAGAACTTTGGTAGAATGAAATTAAGAGTTACTCAATTTTTATACATCCATAAAATTAGACATGGCGGATATTTTTGATACTATACACGAACTAAAAATTATAAAATCCCTTTTTCTCCACGCAATACAAGGTTAGCACAAAGTATATATTTAGGATTTTCAGTTTAGTTGGTACTCAATTTTCGATACGAGTACCTAAGTATTTAGTGGATGTGCTGAATTAACTTTTAATTTATTCTTTCATCTTTCATTAATTGTCATCAATTCATGAAACATCTATTAATATTAGGGCCACGAGAACCATGTCTATCATTCTACAATGGCATAAGTCACCCAAAAAATGACTCTCACGTCACAAATATGATTTAATAATTTCATTTGATGTACAACATCAACTGGAGATTAATTGGCCAATGAGGACGTTAAGATTAATAAACTGTTGCATTCAGAGCATTATTCTATAATATTAACAACTCATCACTCGCGTCCATCTTTTTTTCCAATATTGAATTGAAATTTTGTAAACTGAAGTACCTATAATTAAGTTTCCTATATCGATTCATTCAATCGAAACGTGAAAATCTATTATCGAATTAATAATAATTATACAATTGTGTTGGAACCGCCTTTTTCAATAATAAAAAAAAGAAGAAAAAAATCATTCACTTCATCACACCCACACACAAAATAGATACAGCTTAATGCTGCCGGGAACGACCTGTTACCTTTTGCATAATTATTAGGTCCTAAAGGTCAAGTGAGAACCTCATTTGATGTGATTTCTAATAAACTATTGCATTCAGCGCATTGATCTATAACAATAACACTTCAATGGAAAGAAATGTATCATCAATGATCTTACTAGATACAACACACCTAAATAATATATTCATTAATTTATATTACTTTGGAAATACACTTATCATCAATGATCTTACTACATACAACACATCTAAATAATATATTCATTAATACTATATTACTTTGATAAAAATATTGTGCCTACTGAAAAGATGCTTGTACTCTTTAGCAATCAAGGGAATTGGTCGTCAGGAAAGAATTGTCAGGTTGCCAGGAAAAAAAAAATCGCAAACTCAAATTTGTACCCCTCTCGTTCCGAATCCCGCAGAAAATGTAATAAATTTTCATCAGAAAATCGGTTTCTTATTTTGTACCACTCCTTGGACAACCATCGTTTCTTTTTCTGTTGTTTTTTCCGCTTGAGGGCAACCAATGTGAGGGAGAGGAAGGCCAAATCCGTGTTCGAAACCATTGCTCACCGAAATGAACCACGAGCGAACGAAAAGCAAATGTGCACTGGTCCCATTTCTGGTGAGAAGAAGGTTTTGATCAAAAGATTGAAGGGCTGATTGCAGTTGATTGAATCGCCCGTCAATCGATTGACTCAAGCTTTTGATCAAAATGATTGACTGTCTAGGACCTCCTTTAGCCCCAGTAATAAAGTTAATGCTCCATTTAGAATGAAGTTAAACTCAGTATAAGTACAGATCTACAAAAATGCACTAAAATTACTAGTAGTTCTGTGAACGGTAAATGTAACTCGTCAGTTTCTCCTTTACGTCTATTTAAACCTTTTTCAAAGGTTTCATCTGGTTACGAGAGGACAAAGACACATCCTAGGAGAGACGACAGGATAGACACAATTCCCATCTGATCTCACTAAGTTTTGTATAGTTTTCCGTTATATGAAATATGCAGCCAAATTACTAATCATAGTTAAATGTNCGAATTATTTGCAATGGGATATTGAATAATTACATAGGACACCAATGCCGAGGAATTTACTTTTTGTCTGATATTTTTATGATCTGACAGCTTTAAGCTGCCTATAAACAGTCTCAAAATAACATTGTGAATATGGGGCTGTCTGCCAGCACACTTAGGCTGTTAACGAATGTTAACAGTCTTCCGACAACCCAATCAATGTTATAGGTTCCTTTGGCCACACATTGTAAAACATTGGCGAGTTTTTCCTTATTGGGACAATTCATCTCTAAAATGAAAAAGTCAATAGACGAAAATTAAAATATTTAAAATTTTTCCTTACACAAAAAACTCTGCCAATGTGACACCTGGGTTTATTATTTTTCTGGCAAAAAATTGAGGAGGAATTATCGTGATGATTCCAAATCTGGGGCGTAATTATACCCTAAATTTGACATACCTACTACAACACACCTAAATAATATATTCATTAATTTATATTTTCAACATACACAATTACCACCTCACCAACCATCATAATCCATTTTGGTAGAATAGAGGCGAAAAACGGAGGGTTATGAAACTGGGGTCCTGCAAGAGAGCGGGACAAGCTTACAATTTTGTATTAAAATAATGTGATTTGACCTTATTATATAAATTATGTTTATCTGAAGCAATTACTCCTGTCATTAGAAACGTTAAATCATTGATATTTATCCTCATTCAAACCAGGGATACCCAACGTATAAATTGTAAAGCAGATTGACATTCATTTTCTCCTTAGATTCTGCTTATTGATTACTAAAAAACCGATGGAAAAATACGGGCTCCATTTTTCACATGATAACTCATTAGAAAACCAAAAACCCGAGATCGATCTTTTTTTACCGTTACATTAATTGACCCCCATTATTTCATAGAAGAGAAATCATTGGTAAATCCACTCAACACAACCTATTGTCCAAGCATTATCGTCCTTCGCCAGCTTATGAAAATTATATGAGATTTAGATTATGTAATGTGATTAAACCCGTCTACTTCATTACACACTTCAGATAGGGGGATTTAGAAGTCAGAAAGTGGCAAAATGACAAATCCCAAATCCCTTCATCTTTTCCATTGCTCATGGGAAGCCATCATTAAGTCATCAAATGTAAAGCGACAAGAATTAGTCTTAGTAAATTTTAATTATCATAATGATGATGTAATGATAAGTTATGCAAGCTTAAAGTATTCACCCTCATTAGAATGTCTAAGTTAGTATTCATTATTTACCTCCTCTACTCTATTCAATTATCCCACGATATCTCTCGAACGCCTTATCCGATTTTGATGAAATTTGGTATGGACATAGCAATAGCGGCCATATTCTCACCATTCAGTATAAAATTTACATAGTGAGTTCGCATGTTTGTTTTCCTCTTGGAGACTTCATCAGAACAACTAATATTTTGAAAACTATTAAACACTTTTTGGCCAGCTTTTTATAGGTATTCTGCCCCCACCGTGATGGGTAATATTGCCACTCTGATAGATTTAGATGCAATTTGGTATATAGGTCCCCCTGAGGTCTAATTGTGCCCCGAAACTTATGGTTGCAATCGAATCTACCGCCGGGCGTTTTTACCGCTTTTTAGCGGTTTTTATTCATACTATCTAAAATGAGACTGGTAAGAGCTAGATACTTGAAATTTGGTATGTATGTCATATTTGTGGTCTAATTGTGCTCCAGAATATTTGGAAAAGGGGTATTTTTTAACCAGTAATATTATGAACCCATGTGTCACATTGACAGAATTTTCCATAATATTATTTAAAATTCGAACTACTTCTAGATATAGGTTGCGCACCCCTTATCTATACCTATGTCTGTTCGGACACACAGGGAATATGTTCTTTTAGGAAAAAACATTGGGGATTCCATAATTTATATTTATCCCAATTGCAGATTGTAGAATGAATATCACAATATGAATAACTAGAATGTATAATGTATAACATACAGACAGTCGGTACAAAACCTTTTCCTAACAGAAATGTTTCAGTTATTGGGGCCATATATTTCATAACTGATTTATTAATTACAAGATATGTTGGAAAAGAATCCGACCTTAGTTATTAATTAGAAGGTCTGTTGAAAAAGTATCCGAACTTATTTATTAATTACAAGGTCTGTTGGAAAAATATCCGATCTTATTTATTAATTAGAAGGTATGTTGGAAAAGTATCCGACCTTATTTATTAATTACGATGTATGTTGGAAAAGTATCCGACCTTGTTTATTAATTACTAAGTCTGTTGGAGAAGTATCCGATCATATTTATTAATTACAAAGTATGTTGGAAAAAATCCGACCTTATTTATGAATTACGAGGTATGTTGGAAAATTATCCGACCTTATTTATGAATTACGAGGTATGTTGGAAAATTATCCCACCTTATTTATTATTTACGAGGTATGTTGGAAAATTATCCCACCTTATTTATTAATTACGAGGTATGTTGGAAAAGAATCCGACCTTAGTTATTAATTAGAAGGTCTGTTGAAAAAGTATCCGAACTTATTTATTAATTACGAGGTATGTTGGAAAATATCCGACCTTATTTATTAATTACGAGGTATGTTGGAAAAGTATCCGACCTTATTTATTAATTACGAGGTATGTTGGAAAAGTATCCGACCTTATTTTTACATTTTCTTCCATGCTATATCATATAGAGGATTATATTCGTGCAGAAAATTTTGTATTTCAAAAACCTAGTTGATTTGAAATGACGGTCCTGCACTGCATTACCATAACGTTCATTTTTCCAAT
Source organism: Pachypsylla venusta (assembly GCA_012654025.1). Lineage (NCBI taxonomy): Eukaryota > Metazoa > Arthropoda > Insecta > Hemiptera > Aphalaridae > Pachypsylla > Pachypsylla venusta. The sequence continues at coordinate 32,842,303 of CM022878.1, read as the reverse complement.
ACCATGGTCATAAAAACATGGCGAAATGTTACTGCGTTTACAGTTGCAAGAGAGATTTTTTCCTCGAATATATAAAGAAATACAACGCGCGCTATAAAAGATACATTTTTAAAGGGTAAAAATTTATCTTTTATAGCGTCTCCAAGCTCGCTCCTCGAAGGAAACATTCTCTTTCCCAATGTGTAGTTTTTCTTCTGGATGTACCTGAATTCGGCAAAGTAATCTGACGTACAATATACTCTTGGTCGCTACGAAGTATTTCTTAGAATATCTCATAAAGTATATTTTGTTATTATGCGAATAACGACACAAGTCCTAAATTTTACGTTTTATCGCATACAATCTTTTATCGCCTGAATAAAAAAAACATATACAGGGTGTTTCAAAAAGGAACTCAAATAAAGGCCACTTTGCTTAATAAACCCCTATACGGAACTGGACCCCAAGGTAGCTGGGCCAGGGGCGGAGTTAAGGCTATATATTAGGGGGGGCGGTGCAGTTCTTAGGTAGAGGATACTTCCGGAGGGTATGGAATACCCTCAGGCAGAGAGGGGTCGGAGCCGCCGCCCCGTGAAAATTTTGAATAATCAAAATTGCCTACGTTCAATTTTTGTGATTTTAAAAGGTCAACAGTTGGTTTTAGACAAGAGCTATTCCGGTCTTTTTTGNGTTTTTTTTTCTACATTTTCATAAGGAAAAAAAAGAAATATTCAAAAAGTCATGTTCAAATTTTCGTTCAAATTTTTTTTCGTGATTTTTTTTTCTTTCGTGAGCCTAATGGAATGAAAGAAAGCTATCTCCAGCTCTCTTCACAAAAAAATGAGTTACAATCATTTTTTATTCAAAACGTTTTAATGGAATACAATTTGACTTGACAAACGCGATTTGTTGGATTTATATTTTTCTCACTTATTTTTTATTTACGGATAAAGTATTTCTATTTTGTGTACACATCTTAGAAATAGTGGCATTTCATTTGAAAGCATCAATAATTCAGTGACATTGTAAAGGTTCCTTTGGAATAAATAAAATGTAAAATCATGTTTTTAGTGGACAACCCAGCAACAAAATATTGGATGAAAATATGTACTTCATATTACTTATAATGCCGCTACGACTGCTTCCCGATATACTGAGAGGGATGACCTGCCCAGTGTCCATGCATGATGAAGTACATATCCTGTACTACTCAGGAATAGAATAGGTTTTATTAATAAAAAAATATTTAAAGATTTTCGGTAGTCTAAGGGATTATTTGAAAATTCTTCACTTAGATTTCCAAACATATTTGTTCTTTTATTTGCTGCTGAATTGAAGGTTCTGCCATATGAGCACTGGAAAGTACATACAAATGGTTTTTGTATTGAAAAACATGACCGAGAACTAGGGGAACACGTAAATTTTGCGCCGGACTGATTTCAATGTGTTGTCTGCCTTATTGAGGTCTTAACCACTCTAATGTAAACTCACGATCTTTCTTTTAATATCTGTTTTCTGGTTATTCATACTACGAACTACGATAGCTCTCCAGCACCTTGTCCAATTTCAATAGAACTTGGATTGGGTTTTGTCCATGGAATGGCTCACGAAATTACCTCATTAGTTTTTGGATCCTATTTGGTCAATTGGAGCCTCATGGTCATTTTAAGTGAGGTCTACGGTTAACAAATCTACTAATAATATTTGCTTTGTAAGTTGCGTGATATCTAAACTTTTTTTTTTCTTTTCTTTTTTCTTGTATTATATTGACTCTCTGATTCCTTTCTATATTTTTCAATAAAATAATGTTCCAGGAGAACGCAGAAATTGTGCAACCATTCTATGTTTAAGTTGTTACTATATTTGAATGGGTTGGATTGCGCTGGTTCTGCGTCACCAAAGATTATCATTTTGATGATTCGTCTCTGAATTCTTTGGAGATTTATTAGGTTTTGTTTTTGATGCATTTCCATATAATGTTATTCCATATCTTATTATTGATTCCCCCATTGTTTTATATATTGGTCTTTTTGTTTTCGTTGGTATTGTGTATTTTAGATTAAACATTACGAAGCTTAGTGTTCTCATTTTTGTTACACGACCAGGCGAAGAATTATGGAAAAAGAACTTTCTCAATTTTTATGAAAGTTTTGAATTACGTCGCCCTTTGATCTAGTATCAGTAGTAGACTAAAGCGGAGTTAGTTAGCTTTCCGAGATTGCAACATATTGTTCTCTTTTTTAATGGACTTTACACCTTTGTACAACACATTTGTTACAGAATTTCTAGGATGTGACTTTTTACAGCCTGATAGGTACTGAACATTTGTTTATTTTTTTTATCTCATATGTATGTACCCTATCCTTCGTTATGACAAAAGTCCATTGATCGGAAACGAATTGTGTTACTATCATTATTATTCCATCCCAATTTTTTGTCGTACGTATATATTTCTAAACATTTTTTTCCATTGTATTTATGAATACTCGTGTGTATATATTTTTTTTTTGTTCCCACAAAGGCCGGAGCGGACATGACGCTAACTTCAATCAATTATCACGTTAGTATGTTCAACATAATACTCAAGCTTCAAATTTCATTATTTTGTTGAAACATTTTGTTGTTCTGCGGTATTATTTTTTTTTCTCTATGTTTCCACATTTCAATAGTTGTAGACATGAGAGACCTAAGCCTTTTGTTTTTAACTTTTGTCTAGACTCTGGATGTTCACATTGGAAACAAAAAAAAGGGAGAGGCAATAGTGAAAAATGTATTTATTTTATTAATACTGGGTGTTACTTCTTTTTTCACTGCACCATTTCCTAATTTTTTTTAAATTCCAGATTACACTTTTTCAAAACCTCTATTTAACGTTTCTCCATTTTCTTGAGCAATAGTTTAGACCAATCATACCACAGAAGTAGTAGTTCTGTGAACTGTATACCTCACTCGCTTAGAATGACCACCGTGGGGAGCCAAAACTATTCTATTAACACATTGTTATCCAATTCTATGAACCTATTGTTAGAGTCTGTCAAGATGTAATCCTTTCCTTAATTTATCTGCACGTGGAGTAGTACATCCTGTGTTATGTGTACGTGTAAACAACATTCATTATGGATTGTGTATACTCTACTATGTTCCAACCAACGAGTGCCACCCCCGGATGATCTAGACAACTTCTTAACCTTTCGGTGAGTACCTCCCGTAATCGTGCGATCAATGAATTAATCATCAAAAAGATATCTATTTTTTTAAATTGTTTCCTTTAGTGATTCCCATTGCTCCACTCTACCTACATCTATTATAAATGACTATAACAAGTTGTGGAAAATTGGTTTCCTTGACATCGCGGAAATAGATAGAAGTCAAGACAATATATATTAATAATCTTTGCGGTGAATCTGGAGAGTGTAAATATCAGTCATTTCCTTGACCAAAGTCTCCTCTGTATAGATAAACAGACAAACAAAACTAAAATGCACTAGACATTCACTCCAACAACAATTAAGAATTAATAGTAATGATAAATATTAATAATTGTTGCGGTGAATCTGGAGAGTGTAAAGATCAGTCATTTCCTTGACCAAAGTCTCCGCTGTATAGATAAACAGACAAACAAAACCAAAATGCACTAGACATTCACTCCAACAGCAATTAAGAATTAATAGTAATGATAAATATTAATAATTGTTGCGGTGAATCTGGAGAGTGTAAAGATCAGTCACTTCCCTGACCAAAGTCTCCGCTGTTTGGTAGACACATTTTTTAGAATCGGAGGACCTTATCTGTAAGTATACTGGTTTTAATTTCTTCTCAATATAATTTTCATCCCCATTATCTGTGTGTCCAAAATGTCGCCATCTATTCTCTTCAATTTTCTTTTCCAATGGTTTTATTTTGACCATTTCTCTAATTTGTTCATTCTAATCTATCGTTCTGAGCCTTTAGTAAGCAGGACGATTTTACAGAAAGTACCTTTAGTCACTTTTTCTTTTACTATATTCTCATTTTTCCAGAAGCAGGAAATTCAGAAGCAGGAAATTCATTTTACAGACAATACCTTAAGTATAGGGAGATGGAATAAAGCGGTTATGTTCACCAGTTTTGATCCTTGATCTTCAACATCCATCATCAAAGGAAATAGGAAATAGTCATTGTACTCCACATGAGCGGTTATGTTCACCAGTTTTCACCCTTGATCTTCAACATCCATCATCAAAGGAAATAGTCATTGTACTCCACATGAGTGGTTATGTTCACCAGTTTTCATCCTTGATTTCCATCATCAAAGGAAATAGTCATTGTACTCCATATGAGTGTGAGTGACTTTTCCTTTAAATCATTGCCGTGTTCTCACACTATCCTAAACATCTCACACAAATGTTCTCCTTTCTTTTTGAGGAAAAAACTATATCCTACTTGAATGCCGCCTTTGTTTTCCTTCCTTTTCACTTTTCATTTTTTTCCTCCTTCAATGAAACAAAAGCTTCTATTATATCTGCTGTTTTTCTTTTTTTTTCAGAATAAAAATAATAACCTTTAGACAAAACATTTTTTTCTCTCTTTTCTATATTCATGTAATACCTATGTGCTGGCGTGAGCTGGCGTGAAATCTGAAATTCACTGATATAGAGATCTATAGTTTTATCTTGTGTTATATATGCTCGCTTCCTCGATTTTAAATTGAATTAAGTTATTGACGTTCAAAGAACTATCTCATTATTATTTAACAAATTTATATTAGACATCTTATTGGTAACTTTAAAAAAAAACATTACCTTTATTTATGACGAGGATTCATTTACGCTCCTCGTCATAAACAACGGTAGTGTTTTTTAAAGAAATATCCCGCAAAAACAAAACAACAACAAAAACGTGTATCAATTATGTAGCGTTCATTTATTGGTTAACAATCTTTGGAATGAAGGATGCCTGTCTACATTATTCTAACATTCTGAGCCTTTAGTAAGCAGGACGATTTTACAGAAAATATCTTAAGTATAGGGAGACCGAAGAAATCTATCTCCTTTAGGCACTTTTTCTTTTACTATATTCTCATTTTTCCGTCTGAACCTTTAGTGTAATTTAGGATGCTTTTTGTCGGGACATAGAAGCAGGAAATTCATTTTACAGAGATAGGGAGATCGAATAAAGCGGTTATGTTCACCAGTTTTCATCCTTGATCTTCAACATCCATCATTAAAACTTTCATTTATATACAGTCCACATAAATCTAACTTTGTTGCCTGTCTACATTATTCTAACATTTGTTTTCAAGCAGAAGAGAAGAAAAAATAAAGTTGTTTATGACTAAAATAATTTCTTGAGTTTGGAAAAACATCAGTTAATACCGTTCACACGTTTTGATAACATTTTCTGGGATTTAGGAGGTACTTTCCCAAATGTATGGTATCATATCAATTTAAATTTGTAAACCTTGAAATGTAAAATATCAAATTGTGAAGGAGTGAATTTTTTTTTCGTGACGATTCCAAAGGTTCAATATTGAAAGGATGAGTATGTGAATAGATTGTGTTCTTTTTTATATGTATAATTTTCAATAAAATATTGTGTATCAACTACAAATAATAAGGCGAGTCACGAACGCTTTCGTCTGTTACGACATTCTCAAGTAGACTGAATCCTATTTTTGCTTGATAAGCAGTTAAGTTTAGTTTAGAAATGGTATTTAGGATGTTTGTAGTCATTATGAAATATAATTTTCAATAAAATATTGTGTATCAACTACAAATAATAGGGTGAGTCACGAGCGCTTTCGTCTGTTACGACATTCTCAAGTGGACTGATAAATAAATACCATTTCTAAACTAAAATTTTTTATATGGTTATGGCGTATGTATATCTTGATTTAAATTTAGTAACTCTTGAATTACTTCATTGGTCGAAGTGATGGTCTCATTTAACACCTCGATTTTCCTCTTTACTCTTTTTGTATTGCGATATCTTTCGCACGCCTTAACCGATGGTGATGAAATAACAATTATAAAACTAGCTGATTACTCTTTGGGTCTTTGTACTTTTAGAAGGGAGAATTAGTTTTAATGAAATAAAAATATTTTCTGATACATTACAAGAGAAAGTAAAAAAAAAAAAAATGTAAACGTAGGTAAAAGATGAAAGCAATAAAAATACGATCGACTAACAGTATGTAGGAATATACGCAAGTATAATACAAGGTATATTTTTTTTGTAATCCGTATTGTATTTTGTAATGCACTCACCATAATAGGCACATAGACACTTTCCTCCTGAAGGTGTCGTGTTAGACGAAATCAATCATGATTTTATTTGTAATTGAGAGATTGTCGATGTAATTGTTCTTTAGAAAAAGTGATTTGGCTCACAAAATTATTTGCCTATATAACAAATAAAATTTACCTTCTCGATTAAAAATCCACTGCCAATAGGGAATTTCATATAATAACGAATTTTATTTGTGTTAACGTACGAAACGTTTTCATGAGCAAAAAAGATTTTTTAATTAAAAATCCACCATTAGACTGAGCTAAGTGGGTCGGTGGGGAGTGATAAGTTTCAATAACAATTCTCAAGGAGTAGTTACCTAACCTTTGATTATATTGTGAGGAACATTTTGGCCAGATCCAAAGTCCTCTTCATAAATTTTCAAATAAACAAACATAGCAATGAGGGTCCACTCTATTGACGTTGATAAATCAACGGCTATCCACATTTTTCCAAAACCATAAAAATCATTTCCCGTAGATATGTGGAACACATTCATTTTTCTTGTGATGAAAGTGAGCACGGAAAGTAAATGAGTTGTACTCCAATAGTGAACCAATCGGTGATGATTATGATGAGGTGTCTTAATCAGTCTAGATGAGCANGTCGGTGGGGAGTGATAAGTTTCAATAACAATTCTCAGGGAGTAGTTACCTAACCTTTGATTATATTGTGAGGAACATTTTGGCCAGATCCAAAGTCCTCTTCATAAATTTTCAAATAAACAAACATAGCAATGAGGGTCCACTCTATTAACGTTGATAAATCGACGGCTAGCCACATTTTTCCAAAACCATAAAAATCATTTCCCGCAGATATGTGGAACACATTCATTTTTCTTGTGATGAAAGTGAGCATGGAAAGTAAATGAGTTGTACTCCAATAATGAACCAATCGATGATGATTATGATGAAGTGTCTAAATCAGTCTAGATGAGGCTTTTTTCATTCTCCCATTATTAGAAGATTTTCTTTTCAATCGAGATCATCTTATCAGTATAGTTTCCATAGTGATAGTAACATGATGGCATGTCATGTGCTAACTTCTAAAAACTTCAAATGTAGGTTCTGTCAAGTCCATCAAAATGTTGTTCACTTTCACTTATTGTGTTGAATGGAAACTCTTCTTCATTTATATTTTGTGGCAAAATCCTGTCAGAGAGAACATTTTGAGGTTTCCCCAACGCCTGCCTCATGCCCACGCTTTCTTACAATACTCCAAACTTAAGTCTTTTTTCATTCTTTCAATTCTATTGTTGTTTTGCTATATATATATACGTACGTGTCCTTCAAGCTCAGAGATGTGGGAGATATATCATTCAAGAAAAATAATAATTTAATTTAAATTTTATAGCTTCATAGAATTTGAAGAAAGGAGGAGAGGATGTATGCTGCCGCTTTATTATGCCTTTGATTTCCTATGACTTCTTTTATTCTGTTTCCTAGAAAACGTAAACAAATATATTATCTTTTGTATAATATGCCAATTTGTCTTCATTTCATTCGTGCTTTCTGCAATCTTATTCTTTTGTTTGTGGTGACTCGCTCGAGCTTGATATTTTCAACCATTATTTTTTATTGTTGGATCAGTATGTTTCATACTTATTGTTTATGGTCGGTCTTTCATCCCTCTTTTCCTTTCCTTCCCGCGAGTTTTAAGCGAGTAAGTGATGTGCGGAACGTTAAGTCATCTACACGACAAAATCATCAGAGATACTACATGTTGTAGGCCTGCACATGAAAAGGCACACGTTCAGTTCAAGATCAGTCGATCAGTGTTAATTCAAACCTCACCAAGGTATGTGCCTTTTTTCCGGACTCACAGTTCTGTGTTATAAATGTCAAAATAATAATCTCACAAGTGTCAAATAAATTACATTTAAATTAAATTAAACTTAAACAAATCAGTCCACTACTCTCCTTTTATCCTTTCTCCATCTGAGCTATCCAGTTTATAAAATTGAAAAAACGACAATGTATAAATGATCCTTGGATTAATTGACTCACAATATCAAAAAAAAAAAACACATTTTTTCCTTTATCTCTGAATGGGTGCATTTTCGGACACATGTTTCTAGAAATTTTCTAGGAACACTTGAGTATTTATTTTTCTCAATTGACGACTCCTTACTGGACGTCAAAACCAGCTATTGACAATGAAATTAATTGGACAAGATATGACGTTCCTAAGCAGATCTCTGTTAGCCCAGACATAAATGTTCTTGTTTCCACAGGCAACTACGAGCAATCTAATTCAAATGAATTTCACTCTGAGCATTATTTCCTATAAACTTGGGCAGGTCTCTATGGATCAATCGCACGTGGTAGCGTGAGCTTGTAGTCACGCGTAGTCGCTTCCAAAGGTTTAATCTTATTCGATTTGAAATTTTAGTATCGAACATACCGATGAGTTTGTAGTGTCTAAAACGATTACCAGATTCCTACACCAAAGTAGCCCATGATGTTAGATCAAACTAGAATGAACCAATTATCTAATGCCACAGTCAGTTTTACCCTTTCCACACCAATCTTATTAACCTCAATACTAACAATTACCCCTTCCAGTTCTCTGGATCACCTCCAATACAAAACTTTGAAATTTTCATCACAGAATGAAGACTATTAAAGAAAGAAATAAAAAGAAACTTTGTTCTATGCAATCACTGAGCTTTTTGTTCTTCTTTCCGTTTTGTTCTAAGTTTCTTTTATTTCTTTGTAAATATTTAATTCCCAGAACTTGACTTTTTACAGAACTTACTCTTATGTGAGGAAAAAAGAAAAACTTAAAAGGCCCTTCGAGAAATTTCAATATTCATTGTTTAGGGGAAAGAAAGAGAAAATTAGTTCAATTATTTTCTTCACAAAAAAAAAAATGTTTGCAGATGATTGCAACTGTGCTGTTAGTCGTGTCTGAAAAATTAAATAATAATATCTCTCCCTTAATAAACCCTATAATTTTCAATCATACAAAAGAGTGATTTTGTCTCCATATCAGGAAACACGCCTCTATCGTCATGAGTTATTTGAAGAAAAGGCACATCAACGGGGTGTACCACAAAGAATTGATATTAAATAAAAAATAATGAAATAATTGAATTACCGGCTTCTTCTTAGAGAGAACACTTTTTTTTTTTAAAAAAAAAAAGTTATGTCTTGGAACCGCATTCGCATTACTTCAGGGCACACCTTTTTACAGCCAGGCCATTCCGGAAACGAGAAAATTCGATCAGAAAATTTTCACTCCGGGTGGTATTCCAAGAGTGGAAATGGTCTTAAGAACTCGGCCACGGAGATCGATAAACCTGACATTTGGTAGTGGCACTCTCCAGAATGAGATTCAAGTGCAAATATTACCCATGTGACTCTCTACCTATTTTAATTTCAGCAAAAATATTGGGAGACCTAGATAAAGCTTTCAACGAAGTTCGGACCCTATTTTTTTGTAAGTTTTTAAGTTAGTCCTTCATTCTGGATTGAGAACAATGATTTTAGAATAATTTCTTCCTTAGCTCTCCACAGCTGGTGTGTAGTGTCAATTAGAAAAAGAGTAACAAAGTATAGAAATTTGCAAATTGAGAATTCGAACAAAAAAGAGATCTTTTAATTAATTGAATATCATATGGATTACCTCTCACAAGCTGTACTCTCTTTTCCAAAGGGCTTTCCCTTCCTCAGTGAACTATCATGGAGAGAAATGTTTTTGAAATTTTCTGACTGAAATTCAAAAATAATGTAACCTTTACTAAAATAAAATGATTGTTACGATATATACTTGGAGCTATCACAACTTTGATATGTCAAGTTGTCAATTTTGTTGAACGCTTGACTATGAATGCTGCAGTTGTTGCCTGGAGTGTATTACGCAGGGCGTTGCGGTCTACATTGTGTACCACATTGTGTACCCACACACATATATGTACAATCATAAAATATGACTTGTTGATAGTACACACTCGCTTATTGTGAACGTTAGTGAACTCCACTTTTGACCCCGGTATATATCCCGATATGCACTTGTATATGTGTATATATATGTTTGTTTATCACGCGATACAAGCTACAATTTTCATTCGATTTTGACGAAATTTGGTAGGTATACATATTTAGGACATAAAGGAAATTTGTTGTATAGTTTTCTGTATTTTGAAAATGATTTTTGATATTTTATGGCTGTTGTGAAGGGATTTTCGATTTTTAAATTTTTGGGGGCCCACCAGGTGGAAAGGAACCCAATATTTTTTTTTTTTAAAAAATGACTTTTTAAAATTGGATTAAGATATTTTTTTCTATAAATGACTACACCACTAACGTGAACACCTGATCATCTTGATCCACCAGTGATAGGCCATATCTACTAATCATCAATCTATGTCATCCGTGCCGCTTAAAATATTGTATCTAGAAAGGTGGACGTAATATTGAGTTTAGACTATTGAGAGGCAATACTGACATCTTTTGAGTTGATCCCTTCAACGGGTACAACATTCAAGAGATTATAGCACAAAGTAATTGGGATATTTAAATTACTATCAAAACTATTAGTGTTGATTACCCGCTGTGTGCTTAGTGTTAAGAACACTTCTCACTTCGCTTTGATTGGTTCTCCAATTTCTATACAAATTTGCAAATAATTTGAAGCGAACCCTCTAATAAATTAATTAGAATTTTTCAAATATCTTTATCGGGGCATCCGCGACTTACATGCCTACTCCCTGAAAAGGTAAACTCGTGTATAATATTAAAAATGTTTTTCTTAATATCTAATTAGATATTTAATAATGCAATTGAATGTCTATACTTGTTTATGAATTCTTCCTCCATTCTCATTTCCATTACAATCCGAACTGTCTCTTCTTTATTTTTCAATTCTTTTCAATTCCATATTATTCATAATATACTTTCATTTATACTCTTCTTCTCATTTTCATAGTCTCTTACACAATGAAAGACTATAATAAATATATCCGAAATATACCTAATCGTAATTCCTCAAGTATATTTGCATGGAATAATCTCACTGGCATTCAGCATCGCCAGTAAAAAGGAGGCTACTATATTTATTATTATTGATTTGATGTTTGAGTCCGGAGTTATTCTAAGTTCTAGTTGAGCTTTTGTAAAGGTACCTTTCTTTGATTTAGAGGTCTTAAGTTTTTGTCCAAAAAGAAAAGTTTTCTTCTTGAAGTAGTACAACACGTGTTTCCTTCTTTTTGAAACCGTATCGAAGCGGCTACGCGTAACTACGAGCGATTGATCCCTGGAGCCTTGTCCAAGCGTATAACAAATAATGCTCAGAATGAATATGAGCTCAGAATACCAAAAATGCTCAGAGTACCATAGATATGAGCGCCACTCAAGATTGGAACAATCACTTTTTTTCAAATTGATAAACATCGCATCGTCGGAAAGGCATTATTAACTTTGGAGTCCCTTTCATCCAAACTTGACACTTAAATTTCAAGCATGCACAGAGTTCAAAAATTCAAATTCAACTTGAAATAACCTTTTTTTTGGGTACAGTTTTCAAATAAAGCGGAATATATTTTTAATTTTTTTTGTCTTTCTAAAATATATTACAAAAGAAATAGATAGGTACTCGTTTTGCTGTCCTGTAAGTCCCATGATTGGGGTTAAGTTTTCCTTTTTCCTTCTCAAATTTAAAGTAGCAATTCTTCATAATATGTAGGAAGGTATGTCAGTTATAATTAAATCTATTATAATAACACACATTAAGATTATTTGGAAAGTTTTGAATATTTCAGATATCTCTTACCGTTCTTGAAATAGAACCCATCGGCCGATAGATATTGGATAGGCTTAGTACTCAATTTTTTATTTTTTCTTATGTGGAGGGTACATAGCTACAACGAAAGGAAGCCGTCAAACCCGTGTTCCAAATTTAAAGTGTTTACGTTTCGCAGTCGTCGAAGTACGTTTATTATGAGTCAGTGAATCAATCAGTAATCAGTGATTTCCTAGAAACTATGTTCTTAGTAATAGAGATTTTACCCTTTGGGTGCCAAATTCTTCAAATCAAATGTTGAAACGGAGGACATCAAATTTTACTTATAAATTTTATAGAAATTTGAAAGGACGGGGTAGATTTATGGATGCAAAATGAATATGCAAAGATAATGATTGTACGCGAGTAGTTAATAAATAGTGGCATTGATGATGAAAGGAGTATTATTTGTTGTGACCTTATTTCAGGAACCTGATGCTATAGAATATCATACGAAAAATAAAGAGCATTTCTCCTTCAAAGTTGGAGTAGGTAATACTAATTAAAAACCTTATGTAGGTAAAATTAAAGACGTCTATAGTTTTTGAAACCACCTTTTGTGAGATTAGATTTTATATTATAATAAAATAAATTGAAAATCTCTTTCATGATTTTGTTTTCAAGAAGTTTTGAGTGTGTAATGTACAAGCACGACACAAGTGCTCCCTCTCTGATGCGCCCACCCTTTGCTCAGTTACATTTTCTGAACAGATATTTAATTTCGGTTTTATACCATTCTCAAATTTCATTTGAATTCCTTGAAAAGGTTTATTTTTCAGAGGAAGTATGATATGTGAAAGAACAAATTAAGATGTTTAATAACGTATTTACGTTAATATGTACAAAGATAAGGTTGTAGGAAGGAAGACATATTTTCCCCCCGACTATGATTGTCATTTATTTTGAGTTTGAAATATTTTCTGCGGTCTGAGCTTATGATTTTAGGAAAATACATTCATTCAGATTTTTTGATATCTCTTACAATTTTGGCTAAACAGTTCGGAAAAAAACGCACATAAAAATCATGAATAGGTAATTTTAAAATTTATCAACACAATACAATAATTTCTCATAGGAAGTTTTTTTATTTTGAATGCATCTAATTTCACTGTTAGAGGACTTCACTTTCTGAATAGAATCTGAGAAATGTCTCAGATTCTTCTCAGAAAACTTCAAAAATCAAATATTTTTCAATAACAACATTCAATAAGTGAAAATTTAGGTGTTGGTAAACCACCAATCTGGTGGGCATCTATTTGGACGAGTCTTTCTGGAACCAAATCTTGGTAAACGCCAAATTCTGAACGTCACTTCAAAAAAAAAAATCATTAGAACCCAGGGTGAGCTAAGCAACACTGGGTTGCTTATTTTACTAAACGCGGCCCGTTTTTTTATTGTTAAAGGACAAAAATAAATTCTCTTATCCCAAAATTGATTAGAATATTAAGTATACTTTTTAGAAATACTTAAACTTTATCTTTCCACAATATTAAGTAAATAGAAACAAGAAGAAAAATAAATGAAAAAAAGGAAAATCATAATGAGGAGAAGAAAAAAAAACTTGATAAATTAATGAAACAGCAATTATTATAATGGACTTAGCTTTTGGTAGGGGAAGCTTTTGAAAAAGGAGACAGCCAAAGAACGAAATAAGAACATTTACTATGGATTACTATTTACATTTACTAAAAGTAAGAAAGAGAGAAAGAGAGAAAAGAAGAAGAAAATATTGAAAAAGTAAATAGCATCAATAAAATCAAAATGGCAAAGTTTATTTCTTTTCGAAATTACTATTTTGGAATTTTCTGCTTTTTGGGTTTCCAGTTTTAAATTCAATATTGGCCTTTAGTCATAAGAATAATAATTTTTTCATTATTTTCTTTAAATACCTAGAAACGTAAAATATCAAATTTTGAGGGGGGGAGTGATTTCTTTTTGTGACAATTTAAAGGTGACAGGGCAGGTGATGCAATATCTTAATTAACCTAAGGTATTGCAATACCTTAGATTATCCTAAGGTATTTAATTCAAGGGAGTCCTGTGATAGACAGACATAGCAGATTTTGGAACAACGTATCGTTTTTATCCTTCGGATACAAAAACCTAAAAATAAAATAGCAGAAATATTTTTTTTCTTTTTGCTTGAAAAAATGGTGGATCTGCTAAACTTACTCTTAGTCCCAAATATATGCTATATCTGAAGGATTTTCACCCCTAAATCAATGCTGTTTCTGTGGACCCCTATAGAATGGTCTTTTCATTCCTTTTCAATGAAATGGATGAACTGGCTAATCCCTTATACTCGCCTGACTGAGTCAATTAAAATGAGGTTAGTGGGTATTCATTTTTCTTTGGTTCAATCGACAATGATTTCTTTCTTTCATGAAAATCTTGATTTCTTTCGATAATGCTATTTCCGAACTTTTTGGAGCTTTTAAAATAAATCCCAAAAATCCACCCAAATATACCACTGCGTGCTATAAAAAATCCCCGCCAAGTCATCACCTCAAAAAAGATATGAAATCTATTTTGGGCCCCGCTATCCATTCTTCCGTTCTTCGAAATACATATGTAATTAAATGGAGATATTCCCACTATACACGT